>SDVV010031873.1:0-11497 GCA_016164225.1 Gammarus roeselii
GGGCGGGTGTATTGAAGGCGTGGGTGATTCAAAGAGGATGTTAGGGGCGGGTGTGTTGAAGGAGTGGGTGATTCAAAGAGGATGTTAGGGGCGGGTGTATTGAAGGCGTGGGTGATTCAAAGAGGATGTTAGGGGCGGGTGTGTTGAAGGAGTGGGTGATTCAAAGAGGATGCTAGGGGCGGGTGTGTTGAAGGAGTGGGTGTATTGTATAAGTATTGTATATGAATTGTACAGGTATAGGTATGGCAGATTAAGCCTTAATTACTGATGTAGGTTTAGATGTTGGTAAATAAATTTGAAATGTTATTATTATCATAGGAATGATGTACACATGATATGGTATAAGTATAGAAATAATATGGTTCACTTATTGCATGGTTAGTAATGCGTGCTGGTGTCGGGATATCATGTATGCATTGATTGGATGGGGATGGAAGGCTGTCTCGTGAGTCCTGATATTAGTACAGGAATAACATATGAACTAGAAATATTTACGTCTATTTGTTGTAAGGCTAGTAATGTAGTAATGTATTTGGTGTCACGACTTGTTAAGTTGATAATGTTGGGTATTGGGTTGGCTTTTTATGGCGATGGAAAGGTATGTGGATTACTAATAAAGGCTTAGGCGTCGGTGTACGATTAAAACGGGTTGTATGTTCACTGCAAGGTATTGATATAGAGCTAATACATATCTTGTACGGTTTGATTGGAATAATACCACGTTCACTGTATTATATGAACATTAAAATGGGATTATAATCGCTACGTATACACAAGCTAAATTTTATTTAGAGAAGATTTGTAAAGATTTCACTTGCAACAGTATCAATTTTATGCTCCTATTCATATACAGCGTTCAATTTAATTGTTCCAACCATACTTTTTGTTCGTTACTCATCTTCATTTCGAACGATTTTGTACAATTTATGGTTTTAAAATCAAAATCATTAATATCATTTACCTACATGTTTATATCTAATAAATTTCGACAGTTCATTTTTTTACTTAATATTATCATTGTCATGGTGAGTATGGTTAGCGTGTACTAAGAATCATCGCAAGCTCGTCCGTAAGGCACGCTCGCATTCCTTGGTGTGTGAAAAAGGACTTATCAAAGTTATATTATAAAGGCATGAAGAAGTATTCCTACTGTGGCACATATGCACGCTGGTGCATACTGTGGCACATATGCACGCTGGTGCATACTGTGGCACATATGCACACTGTTGCATGCTGTGGCAAATATGCACGCTGGTGCATACTGTGGCACATATGAACGCTGGTGCATACTGTGGCACATATGAACGCTGGTGCATACTGTGGCACATATGCACGCTGGTGCATACTGTGGCACATATGCACGCTGGTGCATACTGTGGCACATATGCACGCTGGTGCATACTGTGGCACATATGCACGCTGGTGCATACTGTGGCACATATGCTTGCTGGTGCATAGTGTGGCACATATGCACGCTGGTGCATACTGTGGCACATATGCACGCTAGTGCATACTGTGGCCCATATGTACGCTGGTGCATACTGTGGCACATATGCACGCTGGTGCATACTGTGGCACATATGCACGCTGGTGCATACAGGAACAAGATTACAACGTAGATTGTTTCAACGTAGCTACACATTTCTACTTTAGTACTTATGCACTTTAGTACGTATGCACTTTAGTACTTATGCACGCTGGTGCGCACAGTGACATATGTCGATCACGATGAATAAGGGTTCGTACTCTTCATTGTGAGGTAAGGGTCCTACGAAATCGTGATGTAGCTGCGCAAACTTTTTTCCTTTTGGTGGAATGTTTTGCGGTGGAACAAAAATGTGTCGGATGCTTTTGGCTTTTCGACCGTTTGTGCCCTCCTCAAACCATAGTCGGTTGTCTTTTTGATGGGTGGTCACACATAAGGGACGGTCATGGAGTTGCTGGATTGTTGCACGCTACCCAGGAGGGGCATGGTGTGCACATGATGGGCAATGGTGTGCACAAGATGGGCAATGGTGTGCGCATGATGGGCAATGGTGTGCGCAGGATGGGCAATGGTGTGCACAGGATGGGCAATGGTATGCGCAGGATGGGCAATGGTGTGCACAGGATGGGCAATGGTGTGCGCATGATGGGCAATGGTGTGCACATGATGGGCAATGGTGTGCACAGGATGGGCAATGGTGTGCACAGGATGGGCAATGGTGTGCGCAGGATGGACAATGGTGTGCACAGGATGGGCAATGGTGTGCGCAGGATGGGCAATGGTGTGCACAGGATGGGCAATGGTGTGCACAGGATGAGCAATGGTGTACACAGGATGGGCAATGGTGTGCACAGGATGGGCAATGGTGTGCACAGGATGGGCAATGGTGTGCACAGGATGGGCAATGGGGTGCACATGTTATAAGATTCTATTAACGTTTAGTTATAATCAAGTGAAAGGTGAGGAGGTTCAAATGGTTAAACCAGTTGTTCTATAGTATTATTTCAAATTTATAGTATTATTTCGAATTTCGAATCAGAACAGGGATGGTGAAGAAGTTGGAGGACAGAGTGGATTCGCGTGTTCTGAGATGGTTCGGGCACATGGAGAGGATGGATGAAGGTAGATTGGTGAAAAGAGTGATGAATGCGGAGGCGAGTGGTTGCAGGCCTAGAGGTAAACCGAAGTTTGGGTGGATGGATGGTGTGAAGCAGGCGTTGGGAAGGAGACATGAGTGTGGAGGTGGCGAGGGAGCGTGCAATGAACAGGCGGGAAAGCACATCAGACGCTGCTCTGATGTGCTTTCCCGCCCTTGGCATCCCGCTGTCGGGATGGTCGTGGGTGGGGGGGGCCCGGCCATTATGACGCGGCAGGGGTAAACCAGGAAAAACTGTCGGGCCCTACTGCTGACGACGGATCATCGGACTGCACTCGTGACCCAGAGTGTATGTTGAGGGGGTACTGGCCGGACCCTTTAGCACAAAAGGGCTAAGTTGTGTGAGTGGGAGCGTATGAGGGTGTGAGGTGCGCCTTGCCGTCGGCCACTCCCCTTTCTGGGGGATGCGGCCTAGTGTCTGTATCTGTATCTGTAAAACAAAGTAACAGGTCAACAGGTTACTCAAATCGAGCTCTGTCAATGATTGTGATATAAACGGACACAACGGAACAAAAGTGTAAATGAACAGCACAGAGCAGAGCAAAAAGTGTAAAGCGAAACAAAAGTGTAAAGCGAAAAGCGATGTAAAGCGAAGCAAATCCACCCTGTAGGGAGATACAGAACACGGGATATAAATACTGAGGAATTACTGTTAAATAACAACCGATGTCACACATATAAAAGCTGGAGGGCAATATTACACGCATCTAAATATGAGAATATAATGTCAGACTTGATCACACTGAGTGCTCGATTGCTGTTCTAATCAGGCTCACCTCCACCGGAAGCTTCTGCTAATGAAATGTGATGTGCCCTACAATTTACCCCTGCACCCTGAAATAATATGGGAGGGCCTTGTTTATGTATATGACGTGATCCTCCAATAAGGGAAACACTCTACTTTTGGGCCCCTCCCCAAAGAGGCGTGGTGTCTTGAAACCTTGACCTTATTGGCACACTGATAAACTTAGGACGTTAACTAATTTATAGGCTCCTCCCACCTTTCTGTTTAACTTCAGATAAATTCAAGCTATGAGAGTGTGAAACACAGCCCCTCTTCGTTATTGGATCCAGTCCCCACAATGCTGACTCGTCGAGTTTAACAGGATGTCCAAGTGGCACTACACTCGTCAACGTCTCCTGGTCATGCTATGCCACACGGGACCACCTGTTTTTTTCTAAATGTACTTTGGGGGAAACAAAAAAAATGCAAGGCAAGGGATTTCTTCGTGTAACTTAAGCTAAGGTTAACAGGCCTAAAGCCTACACCGTTTCCAGGGCACACACAACTCAACCCCCGTTGTAATGTTCGGTCAGCCCTTGTGTCCAAAATATGCGCTAACGGAGGCTGATTATAACACACAGGATGGACAATGGTGTGCACAGGATGGGCAATGGTGTGCACAGGATGGGCAATGGTGTGCAAAGGATGAGAAATGGTGTGTACAGGATAGGCAATGGTGTGCACACTTAACAACATTATTGCGCAGTGGCTGTGAAATTTGAAGGCGACACACATTTTCCTGTTTGTGCATGTAAATCCCATCGACTTGATGTGGGCGGAAAGTTAATTCCTCATCTTCGACGAGTGCCTTCAACACTTTGTCCTGAAACTGTTCTGCGCAGAGTCGTTCTCCATCAGAGTTTGTAAAAATGTTGAAAAAAATAATATCACAATCCTTGTCGTTTTGTTCAGAAGGCAGCTGCATTACTGGATCCTCCTGATCATGACTACTTAGTCATGACTTAGTTCTTTTCTCCTGCAATATACCGGATGTCAGATGTAAATTGGCTGATGTAGCAGAGTTTACGGCTCTCCCGGGGAATATCTCGTTCCTGTTGTTTGTGGATGGCTACGACCAAATGTTTGTGGTTCGTTATGATGGCGGAGTCAATTCCCACAGTTAAGTAGCGTAAATGCTTCACGGAAAGGTAAACCGACAGCAACTCTCATCCATCCAAAATTTGAGTATTTCCTTTCCTTGGCTAAAGTTTCTTACAGAAAAAAACAAGTGGCCTCCATTCATTGTAGTGGAGCGCTAGAGAACAGCTCCCACTGTGGGGCTGGAAGCACGAACTGCATTTGCAGTAGGCTCCCACTGTGGGGCCAGAAGCACGAACTGCATTTGCAATAGGCTCCCACTGTGGGGCTGGAAGCACAAACTGCATTTGCACAAGGCTCCCACTGTGGGGCTAGAAGCACAAACTGCATTTGCAGAAGGCTCCCACTGTAGGGCTAGAAGCACAAACTGCATTAGCAGAAGGCTCCCACTGCAGGGCTAGAAGCACAAACTGCATTTGCAGAAGGCTCCCACTGTGGGGCTAAAAGCACAAACTGCATTTGCAGAAGGCTCCCACTGTGGGACTCGGAGCACAAACTGCATTTGCAGAAGGCTCCCACTGTGGGGCTAAAAGCACAAACTGCATTTGCAGAAGGCTCCCACTGTGGGGCTAAAAGCACAAACTGCATTTGCAGAAGGCTCCCACTGCAGGGTTAAAAGCACGAACTGCATTTGCAGTAGGCACGACAAGCAATGGATGATGGAGCACTGTTGCCCAAGCGAGAGTTGCTCTTGCATCTTCAAATGCCTTTGTTGCTTCTGGGTTCCAAGTAATTTTGTCGTTTTTCCTGCCTTTTCCCGAGAGACGTGTGCTTAGTGATGCCATGACCATAGCAATGATGTGTAGAAAATGCTGTAGAACTGGGATCAGGCTACAGAATGTTCGGAGGGTCCTGATGAAGTTGGGCTTCTCTTAATCTTTGATAGCCTTGACCTTCTCGGGCAACGGCAGAATTCCCTGTGTGATAATTCTGTGTCCCAAAAGTCAATTTGAGGTTGGCCGAACTCACTGATGAGGGGGTCGACGACAAGTTCATGAGCTGTAAGTGGGATGAAAAATTCTTAGTGGTCCTGCAGATGCTCAGTCTCATCTGAGCTGGCGACTTGACGTCCTGCGACTGATGTCTCAGAGAACAGAGCTACGAAATCGCTGAAAGGTTTGAGTTATACCACAGAGATTGCAAGGCATACATGTTAATTTAAAGGACCCAAAAAGCGGGGTGATTGCCGTGTTGGGGATGGATTCCATATCCATGGAGTTTTATTTGAACACTTTCCGAGAAGACAACATGATGAGTACTGTGGGGAATACGCTTCAAGATTAGACTTGTGTCATCAACGAATCTCAGACATGTATTGTATAAGTGGAAGGTTCTATCATCTGATTCCATGTTTGACCGGCACCCAGGAGCATTAATTATTTTTGTGTGTTTTCTATGCAGACAAAGACAGTCATGCGACATCCAGGAAAGTCAAATTCCTCATCATTAAAATCTGATCCTGAACCCTAATTGTTATTGCTAGGTTATTCAGATAAGTCATAAATTTTGTATCCACTCTGGATACAGAGTTTTTCCCAAAGATTGTAAGCAAACAAGTGAACTTTCATAACCATAACCCTAGTTCTAACCCCAGGCAGTCGTCTTTGCATTTTCTAAAGTTAAAAGTCACTTGGTATTTGTTGAAATTAATTAATGTATACAAATTCATGTCGTATTCATTTACCCCATCTTGTTGATGTTGAAGGACATCCTACAGCTTTCACAATACTTGTTCGGATATCTATTTTGTACCATAACTGCGCATGCATGTTCAAATCTACTTTCGTTATTTAACTCACATACATATTGATTTAAACTTTACCACGGTCAGGTCCAGTACATAACAGAAATTTAGCCGCACTTCTTCTCTGAACTGTGGAGGTAAATTTGGCGGCGGCCGGTGCTGGTGCCCGAAAGCTGGTTTGCCGGCCTCTGCCTGAATCTCAAGGATTGGGGGCGAAATGGACGCTGCTCTTTGGCGGCGATGGCTGAAGCTTTCCCACCGAAAATTGTATTCTGGTTTATGTCACCTCACTACATTCGTGATTCAAATCTTATAATAGATAATAATTGCTAGGCTGCCCGACCACGCGAACAAGCTCAGGCCAGCCACAGCGCGCCGGGCCAGACTTGGAGCAGGTAGAGACAATCCCTACCCACAGCGCTCTGCTCAGACCAGTCAAACGAGCAGCGAGCGATCGAGCCCTGAGCGTTGAAATCGACTGTCCAGTAAAGCAGAGTGCCTCGTGGCTCAGTAATTGCAACTGTGTAAAAACTTTGTCCGCTATTCAGTATTGTGACATTCGTTAATATTTGCGAGAATTCCATTAGGGACGACATCAAAACATTACGTCAATTGCGATGATCATTTCATTCGCAGTTTCAATATAATTCGATTGTCAGAAGCATTTTTAACTTTATGACGCTCATCATTACTTAAGTGCTCATTTTCACATACATCGAAACTGTTCAGACGCAAAACTAAGTTCTAATCCGAGCGTTCAAATCTTGATTAACTGTCAATGCGATTTCAATTGAATGACATTTATAATTGCGTAACTGATCATTTCGAGATTTTCAATACTGTTCATTCACAGTACAATTTCTTATCCTTCCAATTTTTGAATGGACTTTCAGTTACAATCGCGTGCAATAAGTCAACATGGTGGAAATCGACGATGACGTTCCATCACCGCCACCACCGCCGGGGGCGACAGCGGAAACGCCAATAAACATGAAGTTACCCCATTTCAATGCCGGCGATTAACCCTTATGGTTTGCTCAAGTTGATACACTTTTCGAGTTGAGAGCAGCCACGGATCCGTTCATCAAATTTAAAGTAGTAATCGGTGCACTCAGACTGGATGTGGCGGCCTAGATCAGAAATGTCATAATTCACCCGTCGAAAGAAAAGCCGTGTGAAACCCTAGAAACAGAGTTGCAAAAGAGTTACGGACTTTCGTCGCGCCAGCGAATTGGCAAATTATTGAGCAGTGAGGAACCGGGCGACAGAAAACCCTCCGCTTTCCTGCGACAAATGCTAACGCTAGTTGAAGGCCCTGCCAAGCTAACGAAACATTCCTAAAGACGATCTTTTTACAAAGATTACCCTCAAATGTCCAAATAATTTTGGCACTCGTTGTGGATGAACAAAGCCGGAAGAAATTAACCCATCAGGCCGATCGCATAATGGAAGTAGATCAAAAATTTAGACTGTTCATTGCACATGTTAGCAAACCGGTAGCGAAAAGCATAAATGCGTGCCATTTTACACCGAAGTCCCTAAGACCAGCAACACCGGAGCCGGTACCACAGAGCGAATTAACCCAGTTGACGGAAATTTTGAAGCAACTTCAAACAAGCATCACGAGTTTAGGTGCAAAACACGAAAAGCTAGAGCAATCGGTCCGATGTGGAGGTGAGGGCCGCGGTAGAGATGCGAGAACCGATCAAAATTGCCTCAACGAAGACGCTCAAAGACCCACGACAACAGCAAGTTCGATACTTGCTGGTTCCATTACAAATTCGGCAGCAAGTGTGACCTTCCATGCGTTTGGAACTCGGAAAACGCCAAACCCGAATCTTAAATGTGGCCAGCAACAGAGACTCGGGCAAATTCAAAGGCAAAATCACGGCTATCGAATCCACTGCGGGAAGACGCGAATGAACTTCATGGTCGTCACAGGAGCATCACTCAGTTACCTCCCAGCGACCGCAGGAAATAGATCCCATGGCGCTGATGCGATGCTAACAGCGTTGATGTTTACGAGCGCTGTAGTGCAGCTATCGGTGGATAAACAAGTAGAACCATTAGCATTTTTCAGCAAACGCTTCACCCAGGTCGAAAAAAATAATTCAACTTTTTCCTGCGAACTACTCGCAGCGTACCTTGCCATTAAAAATTTGAAATACGCGCTTCAAGGACCCAATTATGTTTCTACACAGATCACCAGCTTATATCTAATGCTTTTCAAATTTGGACAGGCACTCCATCCGAGAGGCGAGGCTTCTATCCTAAATTCTTGAATTCACTTCCGACGTGTGATATATCTGTGGTAGAGATAATGTAGTAACCGAGGCGCTCAGTAGAATCAACGCGATGAATGTGTCCTCGGACCCAGCATTACGCTCGATGAACTAGCAAACGTGCAACCTCACGACGAGGAACTCCGACAACTCATAGATGACCAATTCGAAGCATTTCAAAAAGACCACCATACCCTTTAAAATACTAATCCAGGAATGGCATAGCTTATGAAATTTCACTGTCTGAACCAATGCGCGAGCGGTACATAAGGTCTCAGAACGACGTCGCCAATCCCGGTGAACGACAAACTTGCCAATTAATTAGGGTCAAAGCTTTCTGGCCTAACATGAGCAAAGACATTCGAAAACTCTCTCAAACGTGTCAACACTGTCAATCGTCATAAATCACTCGTCATAATAAAGCCCCTTTGCAACAATTTGGACCAGTCTCATGTTGTTTTAGAGCGGCCCATATGGATATAGTCGGTCCGCTCCCGTGCCGCAATGGCTTTCTCTACTTACTGTTCATCATCGATAGAGACAGTAGATGGCCCGAAGCAATACCGATAGGGGATATGACATCAAAAACCGTAGTCATGGCGTTCCTCGAACAATGGGTATCCCGCAACGGGGTACCCGAAAAATTGACGACTGATCGCGGTGCCAATTTCGAGGACCAATTAACCACCACGGAATCCGAAAAATCCGCACTACCAGCTATCACCCCTAGAGCAATGAATTCATCGAAACATTCTATTGCACCTTAAAAACTAGTCTAAAGTGTAAATAAAATCCGCAGGACTGGCACCAAAATTGCTGCTAGTCCTGTTAGGCCTGCGCACAGCGCCAAACGCAGAACTCGACTGCTCTGTTGCCGAAATGTTGTATTGCAGCACACAAGGCGTACCAGTGGACCTTGCAAAACCCTCGAACAACAACGATCTGCCGCGCAACAAATTCGCATTAAAAATAAGAAATGCGATGGCATGCTTAAAATTCCATTTTACTGATTGGACCCAAATCAAGGGCAAAATCAACCTTGCGTTGGAGAAATGCACGCATGCATTTATCAAAGTTGACGCAGTGCAGCGGCCATTGACCAGACCTTTGAAATGTCCATTCCGCATCGCAAAGCGAGGGTCAAAAGTATACAAAATAATCCGCAAAAATTAACTCGAAACTGTATCAATCGCTCGTCTAAAAGCTGAGATAATGCTGCCCGAAGCCGCAGAGGACTGCTCGGTCCCAACTACCGCAACAGACCAGCTGTCACTGTGCACTTCAGTTCTAGTCGATCGTTTACGCTTTAGCGAACCACTCACGCTTTCAGACAGACCGCCACCAGCACAGCAACCCCCCTACAACATGTGTCACTACCAGGTGTGTCCAATATATCAAACCCCCTGCACGATACCGCTGACACCCAAAGGGAGGGGGGACTCGACTAGGGAGGGGGCAGTGTTAGTGCTCGTAAAGCCGTATAACGACGCTCTGCATTCTCCTCTTTGTAACAATGTGGATCCCTCACAAGTCGATTTATAAGTATTCTAAATAGTGTATTACTTTTAGGATTATTGTATTATAGTTATTCCATTGCATTAACTCCATCAGAAGATGTAGCACAGGGAGCAGTGCCTATTGCGGCGGAAATTTCTCCACACGCCTACTAGTAGCTTGCACATCACGCCTTGAGGACTTCAACACAAAACCGTGCTGCACTCGTCACCAACCTATTCAACCCATGTTTTCCTCTATCACTATCGTGTTTTTCAAGAATGATGCATTGCTTGTTAAGAGTTTCGTTTAGAGTAAAGTTAATGCATCTATCAACTTGTCATTTATCCTCCGGGTCAACGGCGATATAACCATTACTAAACGATGGACCGGAGGATAAATGACAAATTGAAAAAAGTGTGAACTTTATTCTAGAAGAAACTCTTATCAAGCATTGTACCATTCTTGAAAGACATGATAGTGATAGAGGAAAACATGGGTTGAATAGGTACTTCACGTTAAGGGGACCAGAATATAACCCGTAGCTGTACCTATACTGGGGGCATGATCATTCTGCCCTAAAAATCATTATCAAAGTTATGAAGTTATGAAGCTCTCATGTTCGGTCCCTGGTATGGGGACTTAATCTCATGGCAGATCGTGAAGAAAAGAAGGCTGGAACAGGCGAGACGGGGACGGGCTTTCTCACCGCATGACCCCTCTAGCACACGCCCGAGTTGCTGATTGGTTGGCTGCTCCAAATCTGAGTTGCTGATTGGTTGGTGGCGGTGCGCACCGCGACTCTGTGCTGAAGTCCCCACGGCGTGATATGCAAGCCAGTAGGCGTGAGAAGAAACTGCCATCGCCAGAGGCACTGCTCCCTGGAGGACATCTACTGATGGAGTTAATAGAAAGTTATAACTGTATTACATTGATCTTAGAAGTAATACAGTATTTACAATACTTTTAAATCTACTTATGAGGGAGAGGAGAGGAAAATGCAGAGGTCGTTTTACGAGCCACTACAGTCACATTTAATCTAGTGTTTTACTGCATAGTGTGCGGTGTTTATGTTTGCTAGTTTTTGACGGAAGTAGGGTACGTAACTGTGGAAAAAAAAACCTGCAAGCGCATGCTAAGGACTAATCGTGTTAATTGCTGCTCCTGACGTGTTAAGCTGGTTCAATTCCCGGTTTTAAAGAGTTCGATAATAATAATAAATAAAATCTTAGAAATCTTTATTCATAAATGAACAGTATGTTATTCATGTAATATTAAAATAGGACATGAATGTACACAAATGTGATATATGTATGATGTAACAAAATAAGCATTAGCAAATTGAGTTTGTTCCTTTGAAAAGAGCTGGTAAAAAGTTACCTTCTTGATAGAAAATATCTAGTGAGTTGGAATCAGCAATCATCGTCTGTCAGGACGCTGAACATAGAAGTAC
>SDVV010031874.1:0-11497 GCA_016164225.1 Gammarus roeselii
CACAGCACGCCATCTGTGCGCTACGGGCGCCTTGTCTGAGTCAGCACAGCACGCCATCTGTGCGCTACGGGCGCCTTGTCTGAGTCAGCACAGCACGCCATCTGTGCGCTACGGGCGCCTTGTCTGAGTCAGCACAGCACGCCATCTGTGCGCTACGGGCGCCTTGTCTGAGTCAGCACAGCAAAATTTGCTGTCGCAAGCGTATTGTATCTCGAGCATCGGGGCCCCGTTATGCTTGTGTTCAAACAATGATAGGCCGGTAATGTGACATTATTTTGGTGATAGTTAGGAAACTTTTCGTTCTGACGGCCTCTTGGCAGAGTTGTTTGTTGGAATTCATACATTACTTCGAAATAACATATTTGAATATTGTAAACTAATCTTCTGTGCCACAAGTAACCAGCGATGCTAGGAGACCTGATCGTTTCGCTGAGTTGGACGATGGCTGCTTCTTCCAGTTACAGGCCAGTCAAGTAAGCACATCCACATGTGTGCATTCGCATGCAAATAAACGTCTCCACGGGATAGAGGTCGTCGTTGATAGACATTATAACAATTGCAGCCTTGTCCATCCGTTCTTCCTTTTACTGTACTGACTGTCAGGGTGCTAACTGTGTTCACAGTGTTAAGGATAAGGCCAGATTTGATCACAACAATTCGCTGAGTCACAGAGGTCTGAACGCGCCTGGTCACTTATTTTTTGGGTTTGTATTTTCTCAGAAATATTCTACCTCTTTCATCCATTGGATGCTTCTCGAAGTCTGTCCACCGTAAGAAGGCTATTTAGAGAGAGCCTGTATTAAAGTGGAGAAAATTGCCTCAACACTAATACAAAATTGACAATTGTTTATTATTTCTTTTTGGATTTCATAATTTTATTGATGATTTACAATTTATTAAAGTGTAGTGGTGGGTTGACCAATCACATAAATATCAGAATACACAGATGACATAAACCAAGTTTTCGTCAGCGAGAGCTGTCTTGAAGACAACCTTTGATTCTTAGACATACTTAATATTACCTTAAAACAAAGGTTGTTGAGTTAATTTACCACTGCATCCGACCAGTTGATGGACATTGTTGGAGGACACTTTACTCTCCATTGTGCCATTTTACAACACATAAAAGCGTTACATTGGACTAGAGATGGCAAGGACAATTAGTAAAATAGGTTAGGTCGAAAGACATTTACTTAATCATGACAATTTACTATTTAATCTGACATTTAATCATGAAACTGAGAGTAGGATGCGTCCCATACGTGGTTTTATATTCTCTCATAGGGTTTGGGATACGCAAACCCTGAAGTGTAAAACACTGAAGCCGCTTTTTTTGTATGATCATATACACCATTAAGTATTCAAGGAAAACAACATAATGCCTTCTGTTTTTAAGATCATTGGACCAGTCAGGTACCTTCACTTACGTCTCCGCTTTGAACTTTCCCTCCAGCTCAGGCTCCTTATACCTCCTTGCCCTCCAGCTCAGGCTCCTCATACCTCCTTGCCCTCCAGCTCAGGCTCCTCATACCTCCTTGCCCTCCAGCTCAGGCTCCTCATACCTCCTTGCCCTCCAACTCAGGTTCCGCTTGCCTCCTTGCTCTCCAGCTCAGGTCCTCCTGCCTCCTTGCCCTACAGCTCAGGTTCCGCCTGCCTCCTTGCCCTCCAGCTTAGGGTTTTCCTCCCTCCTTGCCCTCCAGCTCGGGTTCCTCCTGTTTCCTTGTCCTCCAACTCAGGTTCCTCCTCCCTCCCTGCCCTCCAGCTTCCTCCTCCTCCTCCAGCTTCCTCCTCCCTTCTTGGACTCCATCTCAGGTTCCTTCACCCTCCTTGCCCTTCAGCTCAGGTTTCTTCTCCCTCATTGCCCTTCATCTCAGGTTTCTTCTCCCTCCTTGCACTCCAGCTCGATTCCTCCTCCTTCCTTGCCCTCCAGCTCAGGTTCCTCCTCCTTCTTTGCCCTCCAGCTCAGGTTCCTTCTCCCTCCTTGTCAAACTTAATTCCAAGTTGACTCTGATGAAGAAATTGTCGCTCGCGCCCAAAACGTTTCTCAAGCTCGCGGATCACCATCTCGAGGAGATGGTCCTGACGAACTTCCTTCTCGAGGAGATGGTCCTAAAAAGCTCCCTTCTCGAGGAAATGATCCTGACGAACTCCTTTCTAGAGGAGATGGTCCTGACGAACTCCCTTCTCGAGGAGATGGTCCTGAAAAGCTCCCTTCTCGAGGAAATAGTCCTGACGATCTCCCTTCTCGAGGAGATGGTCCTGATGAACTCCCTTCTCTAGGAGATGGTCCTGAGGGACTCCCTTCTCAAGTAGATGGTCATGAGAAGCTCCCTTCTTGAGGAGATGGTCCTGAGAAACTCTCTTCTCGAGGAGACGGGTCCTGAATAATTCTCTTCATGATGAGACGGGTCCTGAGGAAATCTCTTCTCGAGGAGACGGGACATGAGGAACTTTCTTCTCGATGAGACGGGTCCTGAGGAACTCCCTTCTCGAGGAGGCAGTTTTCCGGAAACTCTCTTCTCGAGGAGATGGGTATCAAAGGGGCGGGTCATGAGAAGCTTCCATCTTGAGGAGATGGTCCTGAGGAACTTCTATATCGAGGATATGGTTCTGAGAACTCCCTTCTCAAGGTGATGGATCATGAGGAATTATTTTCTCTAGGAGATGGTCCTGAGGAACTCTCTTTTCATGTAGACTGGTCCTGGGAAACTCCCTTCTTGAGGAGATGTCCCGAGGAACTTCCTTCTCGTGCAGAAGGAGACGGGTCCTGAGTAAGTCCCTTCTCGAGAAGATGGGTAAAGACGACGGGTCCTGAGAAAGTCCCTTCTCGAGAAGATGGGTCTCAAGACGACGGGTCCTGAGTGAGTCCCTTCTCGATAAGATGGGTCTCAAGACGACGGGTCCTGAGTGAGTCCCTTCTCGAGAAGATGGGTCTCAAGACGACGGGTCCGGAGCAACTCCCTTTAAATTACAACCTCTTCCACTATTGAGTCGGGAAGAAGTGACGTGCATTGGTGCTCATTAACAAAATGGAGCACCGTGAGGATGAACGAATATCCCAATATTGTGTGAAAATGATGCAAGAATGGAGAGCACATGTCCGTCTTGCATCAAGCTGCCCGTATCTCTGGAACACGCAACGAGCCGTGACTGCAGATCCTGGCTTGAAATACGTTCTGGATCTTTTTGACTGAATAATATTCTCTGTATTCTACGCCGGGGACTGATTATAACGGACGGGTATCTAAGGTCCTCCTAGATCCGTTGTGGTAATGCAGCTGTGCCCAACGCCTATTGGGATAATGGACGAGTACCTGGGGCCCGTTGAGGTATTAGTCGAGAATCCGAGGCCCGCAGGGGTAATGAACGAGTATCAAAGGCAAGTTGAGGTAATGGACGAGTTTCCGAGGCCCTTTTGTGTCTAAGAAATTTTGGTTCTGTCATTTTAAAGTCATCTAGCAATACCTTCCTCGAAAAGGAGTTCCACAAAATCATCCATATGATAGAAACTTGAACGGCTGGTCAACAAGAAAATCACCCTAGATGCATAGCGAACAACCCTAACTTGAAACTAATTGTTGTAATGGACGAGTATCCGAGGCCTGTTAGGGTAATGGACGGGTATCCGAGGCCCGTTGGGGTAAGGGACGGAATTACCCCGTTGCGGTATTATTGTTGTCTGGGTGGGCCTGGTAGTGCATGCTCGTACTTGAAGAAGCGTCCAACAAGGCGTAATCTTAGCGTCGACGACATAAGGGCCATTACCGCATGGCCCGTGGCGGAGAGGCTGACGTGAAGGTACACTTCTGGGAGGGCATGGGAACGTCTGGACATGGTGATCATCGTGTAACCTGGCGTCAGTGCACGGTGGCATGGGCACCGAGCTGTTAGGGAAGGGGTGATGGACACAAAGCAGTGTAGGGGAGGGGCAGGGAACTGAACAGCGAGGAGGAGGAGTGGTAAGCACAGAGCAGTGCGAGGAAAAGATGGTCGGCACAGAGCATTACGAGGGAGGGGTGGTGGGCACAGAGCAGTGTAAGGGAGGGCTGGAGAGCACAGAACAGTGTAGGGGTGGGGTGGTGGGCATTGAACAGTGTAGGGGATGAGTGGTGGGCACGCAGCAGTATTGGGAAGCAGGTAATTGACCCCTACCTTCATCACAACCCTCATTAAGTGAAGGCCCTCCTCTCTTCCCCATTCCCCTCTCCACTGGCACTCGGCCTTCCGTCCAATTCAATCCTGCAGAAAACTTTTTCTCGCTCCGACTCCGTATTGAGGTTTGGAGTCTGTGATCTGAAAGCTCGTTCGTTTGTTCCAGCAACATTTGCGGCAGCAGAGCCAATGGCGCGAGGCCTCTTCCGTAGGGCCATTAGATGTTCTTGTTTCTGATCCGTCCTCACAGTGCCGCTTTGTTCGAGGCTGTCGGGGGTAGGGCGACGGATGGTTAAAAACGGCCTATGAAACCCTGACCCGCTGATCAAGACAAGGGTTTTGGTGATACTGGTCATCAGGCGCCGGTAGTTCACAAGGGGGGTGCGGGGTTCGGCCAAACTGCCCGGACAAATATAAACAGACTCCTCGGTATGCGCCTGGCGTCTATGTAAAGCGAGCATGTGTGCGTCACTCCAACTGACCACAGCAAGCATGTATGCGCCATTCCTAGTTTACAAGTGTTTACAAGTGTGACAAGACAACAACAGGACTTTTGACCCAAACTGGGTTGCCTTTTGATAGTAAGAGGATTAGTTCTGAAGTATAACGTCTATGATGGCATCTTGTGTCTATTATTTCTTTTTTAATAGATCAAGAAAGGGAAAGTTTGTTGAAGGAAATATCAGTTAACGATGATACTCAAAACAACATAAATCAGCACCTGAAAAGAACGCCCCCGACCCACGGTGTTGATCTGAGATTGTTACAGTTTCATTCCTCGTTAAACCTATGCTGACTGATGGGTGTCAATGCCGAACACCATTTTTCACGAATATACTGGTGAAAGTGCTATAGATGGGGGCTATTTATCTGCGATTTTGGTAGAATTTGTCGAGCCGTGACTTAAACGTTTTGATTGTATTGCTGTTCACAACTTCCGCGGGAAGTCTGTTCCATTCTTCGACAACCCTATACGTGAAGAAATTACGCGTGATATCGAGTGTGAAACGTTTGCCAACAATTTTATATCAATTATTCCTGGTCACTCCGTTCGCATCTAAAGTTAAAAGGCTTGCTCGCTCGCCGTTTTCCTTACCCTTCATAATCTTCCACACTTCGATCATGTCACCTCTGACTCTACGTTTCTCTAGCGAATAAAGGTTGAGTTCGCGCAGTCTCTCTTCGTACGATTTATTGCGCAGCAAAGGGATTAGCTTGGTAGCTCTACGTTGGGCCTTCTCTAATTTGATAATGTATTTTCTGAGGCATGGAGACCAAATTGGACGGAATACTCAAGGTGCGGTCTAACAAATGCAGTGTATAACCTGTGAATGCTATTTTTGCTCTTGTACGAGATTATGCGGATATCATGCGTAACATTTTATTGCCTTTTTTGGCTGCATCGTTATACATTGCTTGCTGCTTTTCAAGTCGTTACTAATGATGACACCTAGATCTCTCTCTTCGGTGACAGGTATCAGTTTCTTTCCGGACTTTGAATATTCGTGTTTATGGTTATGGTGACTAATGTGAATAACTTTACACTTGTCGACATTGAATTTCATTTGCCATCAGACTTGAACAAATTTGTTCAAGTCTAATTGGGTCTGCTCACACTCGAGTTTGGTTTGCACTTCTCCTCCTAGCTTGGTATCGTCTGCAAACTTACTAATGTTCGTGAGTACGTTGCTGTCGAAATCGTTTATGAGTATTATGAAGAGAACTGAACCTAACACAGATCCTTGAGGCACGCCGCTTGTAACTTTACCCCAATTGGAGGAAGCTCCATCAAGTACCACTCGCTGCCGTCTGTCCGTGAGCTTTCATTTTATCCAGTTATTGAGTTCACCTCAAATACCGATGCCGTGCAATTTACTAACCAAGCGTTTGTGATGAACTTTGTCGAAAGCCTATTGAAAGTCAAGGTAAATGATGTTGATCGGAGATTTCGCGTCGTGAAATTCTGTTATATTCTTGAAAAAAGCAGCAGGTTAGTACGACATGAACGATTGCGTCTGAAGCCATGCTGAGAGTTACCTATTAACTGATTCAATTCCAGGTATTCTGTAATTTTATCCGTGATCAAACTTGCCATCAATTTGCCTATGGCACTTTTTGTCCCATTTTTTTTTTAATTGGGTTGACGTTGGCCTCTTTCCATTGAGAGTGGTAGATGCCATATGTGAGAGATTGGGGGGAAATGTTTGTTAAATGTTCGGCAATTTTGTTCGTAGTCTCTTTCAGTATTCTGGGATGAACTTGGTCTGGACCGAAAGATTTTGTAACTTTCAATTTTATACATGTTTAATAACTTCGGCTGGGGAGAAGTTCACTGCGCTGAGGGCTTCGATTTGTCGCTGCGCTATGATATCCTGACCACAGCAACCATGTATGAGCCACTCCTAGTGATCACAGGAAGCATGTATGAGCCACTCATAGTGACCACAGCGAACATGTATGAGCCACTCCTAGTGATCAGCGCAAACATGTAATGTCCCCTCCTAACGACCACATTGAGCGCGTATGTACCACTTCTAGTGACCACAGCGAGCATATGTGAGTTACTCCAAATGAACACAGCGAGCATGTATGATCCACTTCTAGCGGCCACAGTGAGTGCTTCCAAACGACCACAACGAGCATGTATGATTCACTTCGTACGACTACAGTGCACCACTCCCAAAGATCACAGCGAGCCAGTCCAAACGACCACAGTTCACCACTCCTAACGGGCACAGCGAGTCACTCCAAACGAGCACAGTGCACCACTCCTAACGGTCACAGCGAGTCACTCCAAACGAGCACAGTGCACCACTCCTAAAGATCACAGCGAGCCAGTCCAAACAACCACAGTCCACCACTTCTAACGGTCACAGCGAGTCACTCCAAACGATCCTAGTGCACCACTCCAAGTCCCTGCTCTGACGACCATCATTTCGTTCCAGTTGGATGTGTCGACGTATTGCTTCCTTCGCAGTTGTGAATTTACGATCTAAGTTTATTAACAAAGTTGGATATGAGAGCCGAGTGGTCGAGATGGCGGCAGTCGATACGTCGACTCCCGACGGATCACGTAGAATTTATCGACAGTGAAGTCAAGAGTTGGTCATAGTTGTGTGATAGGCCAGTTCGGGGCAGACGGTGCTGAAGGGTGGGGCGGAGTGTAGCAAAAGGGGTAGAGGAGGGAAGGGGGGAATGAAAATTTATGAGAATTTGTTAACCCAGTCCTTCTAATCCTCGACCACGCAATATCAAAGTAAGTTCGATATTGCGTGGGAAACAAGAACTGCAGAACAACACGCATTCACATGAATTACGCATGAATCCATTGAGTTTTTCTCCTCATGAACCCGCAGGGCACTCTGTTTGAGAGGCCTCCTGCAGCCTTTCTCAAAAACACTGCCATACGCTAAGCAGCAAAACACGGCGTTGTTGCTCGCTGTAAAGGAACAAATCGCCCATTAGGTTCCCTAAATATCCTTGAGGTGCTTTGGAGAAATCCAACCTCGTGCTCTGAAGACCGTGCTCCAGCACTGTGTATTTTTCCTTTATCTAAGGCATAACATCTTCTACGTTAGCTTCCTCTCCTATTATCTCTGGCAAGGATCTCTACAATATATGGGTCCCAGGGAGGCTGTATCTGTAGCTAAATGTGTCGAAACAGACGGCTATTTTGCTACTGTAATTAAAGGGAAATTCTGCATGTAATAATAATCATTATTATTGTTATCTTTATTAAGTCACTCGATGGTACAATAATGGATACAGCAGAAAACTAGTTCAACGAAAACATTCCTACCAATACATATAAAATATTGTTAAAAAAAAGCACACTTGAAGACAGATCGAGATCGAAATACCGACAACAGTTTTTTGATTAAGTTTTAGACAAGCGTGCCTAAAATACCTTATATGTTCCTTTCTCATATGAGTATGAATACGAACAACAATGTTGGAGAGCCACCTATCAGTGAACATACTCGGGGTCTCGCATCTCAACCTGACAGCCGCCCGCATATAATGGGCCCACAACTTAGTTATGCAGTTATGAGTCAAACATCATTCCTATTAATATCGGGATCTTCCTGCACAAGCAGTATCCTGTCAGATCTTTCTTTAAGTGGAGATAGTTCGTATCCCTCACAGTTACATACTGTCTCCAGGAAGGGATTATTCGAGTATTCAATTCGTTCCTGGAGGCTGAATGCACTTTTTCTTGCTCGTACTTTCAGGCAATCAACATCATATTCTGCGAATACTAGGCTAGCACTCGTTCTTCTTGGGACACCAACCAGTCTCCTGAATATGTCAGTGTATGCTACTCGCAGTTTGCTCATAGCAACCTTCGTTAATTTACACCACGATGAATTACAGTATATTGGAAAACATAACGTTTTAAAAAACAGTAGCTCAACATCCCTTGTACAAAAATTGAATTTTCATGTTAGTTGGTTACCAACCGCATTTAACTTCCGATGTTGTTTATAGATATTGTTATTATCACACCGGTTATATGTTATCAAATGCCCCAAGTGAGAGAAACTGTCCACATACTCCAGCGGGGGCCCACTACGGGGGCCCTTAGTGGTATAAAGAGTCGCATCTGCTCTTAATTCTCGCGATATTCTTGTTTCCCTGTCATTGTTGTGCAGGATGTTTGGCGCTACTTCTAGCCAGAGGGCCTCGCCTGCTTGAAGGCACTTCTCACCACATCCGCTGTTATAATAATAATAATAATAATAATTTTTATTGAGGCAGTTTTATGTTCCTGTCTCTTCAACGGAAGTTAAATGGAAGGCAATTTGCAATGTTCTAGACTGTAAGAAATTCGCAATAAATTGAACTTATCGCACACCGATACATTAAATCTATGAAAGCTGTCTAATCCTTTGATTAATCTTACACGTGTTACAATATATTGTAATGAAGATTGGTCGCAATATACAGCTCACTGCCATTCAATTAAACTTTTCAGTTGAGTGGCACCAGACGTCCTTTTTCTATGCATCCCAGTCCCTAATCCTTCGCATGTGACTGATGAAACCTAATCCCACGCCACACCAATCCGGGTGGCCCAATCTATGTCGTGTCTATGTTGTTTGTCAACGGCCAAACGCGAGGACGCTGAAACGAATTCCGTGTCAGGCCGCGGCCAGTTGATGGACACTCAGTTCGGCTCACAGGTAACAAACGCCCTTTACCGGGACGGATTTTGCAGCCCGTCGAGCGTTATCTGCAGGAAGAGTGACAATGAACCCACTCCGATGGAGGGAGCCAGAGTCGGCATTGTGTTTCGTAATTCATTATTTGTACTAGGATACCCATTTGATGCCGTGGAGGGACGGCCTAGGATACCCATTTGATGCCGTGGAGGGACGGCTTTCGAACATTGTGGTCCGACTGAAAGCTTCCGGTTGTAGGGAAGTAGCTCCTCCTCTTCACCAGCTTATTTGGCTCGGCCTTTGAGTGATCACGGCGCTGTGGGGCTGGATATACATCACGGCGCTGTGGGGCTGGGTAAACAAATCGTAGTTGAGTAGGGGGTTGTAGAGTTCAGCTTGTTATGAGGCTGGAGGAGGATCATTATTGTTAATGTGGAGAAATGGTTCGTGTTTATGGGAAATTATTTGTGAGTAGACATGTTGGACTCTTATAGGTACACCCATTGCCATGCCTGCCCTACTGAGTGCACCTGCCATTTCTCTATAGCACTAGAATGTAAACATCTCTCATTGTTGGCACTGTCTTTTATTACCAGGGGGTGCGAGTAGAGTCGTAACAACCACCACAAAAATACTTATTCGGTAGTTTCCATATTGGGCGGGGTATTTAAGCCAAAATTATTTTGCCCAGAAAGGGTTTACGACGGAAACGTCACGAACAAAAAATTGTCATCCTTGTTAAAAGCCGAGTCTCGGCAAACCAATTTTTCGTTGGAGAACCGCCCACCTAGGTGAACTCGATATAAGCCCGCCGGTCCCGAAGCGACCGCCAAAGGGAAAATGAGTTCCAGACAGATTTTTCCATCCTGAACACTTTCCGTTCGAAACCAATTCTGGGCAAAACTATTCTATTCTACACATATCGGTGCCAAATGAATTGGGAATAGTTCCCACCTTAGATTATTTCCATTTCATAGTTTCCCATTGAAAATCATTCCAGCGAAAACACTTTCTGTCCAAAAACAATCCAAGCTAAACACTTTTGGTCCTGATTTAAAAAAACAAATGCGTCTCATGGTGTCAGAATTCGATCGCAAACGTTTCTTATCGAATTAACATCCATCCATTATTTTTCCTAGTTAAAATATTCGATGATAACAGCTTTCCAGCCGAAACACATTCTGTTGAAGACTTTCCAGACTAGACACTTTCGAGACAAAGTGTTTCCGTCGTAAACATGCCACCCTCCATAATAACTCGATAGGACGAACAACCATTGCAAAGCTTCCACAATCGATAAATGCACCAAAAGTAAGCAGTGAAAATAGGATAATATTTTAATAGTGGGACGATTGAGCGCACAGGCATCACACAAAAGGTTGTTTGCCAACAACAGCTCAGGTTTTAATAGTGAGACGATTGAGCGAACTGGCATCACGCAAAAGGTTTTTTGCCAACAACAGCTCAGGTATTGATCAAATCCATTTGAAGGTGATCTCACCTAAACTGTTGGCCCTCGGTCGTATTTTATTTGGCCCTCTGTCGTTCATCAGTTGGCCCTCAGTTGTTTATCAGTTGGCTCTCAGTCATATATCAGGTGACCCTCAGTCGTATATCAGTTGGCCCTCTGTCGTTCATCAGTTGGCCTTCAGTCGTATTTCAGTTGGCCCTCTGCCGTTCATCAGTTAACCCTCAGTCGTTTATCAGTTGGTCCTCAGTCGTATATCAGTTGGCCCTCAGTCGTATATCATTTGGCCCCCAGTTGTATATCAGTTGGCTCTCAGTCGTTCATCAGTTGACCCTCAGTCGTATATCAGTTGAAACTCAGTCGTGCATCGTTGGCCCTCAGAC
This sequence comes from Gammarus roeselii, assembly GCA_016164225.1. Lineage (NCBI taxonomy): Eukaryota > Metazoa > Arthropoda > Malacostraca > Amphipoda > Gammaridae > Gammarus > Gammarus roeselii. The sequence goes on from SDVV010031874.1 coordinate 11,166, forward strand.
GTATATCAGTTGGCCCTCAGTCGTTCATCAGTTGACCCTCAGTAGTTGGTCTTTAGTCGTATGTCAGTTTGCCTTCAGTCGTTGAATAGTTGACCCTCAGTCGTTTATCAGTTGGCCCTCAGTCGTATATCAGTTGGCCCTCAGTCGTTCATCAGTTGACCCTCGCTCGTTTATCAGTTGGCCCTCAGTCGTATATCAGTTGACCCGCAGTCGCTCCTCAGTTGGCCCTCAGTCGCTCATCAGTTGGCCCTCAGTCGTTCATCAGTTGGCCCTCAGTCGTTCATCAGCTGAGGTGGGAAGAATCATCAGTGACGCGATGATACATAGATGCT
>SDVV010031875.1:0-11497 GCA_016164225.1 Gammarus roeselii
GTTCAAAATAAAATACATCTACAGTACTCGACCATTTGGTCGTTGCCGGTTCGGGAGCAAATATCCCTCTGTGTAACTGTCAAAAGTTTGGGAGCTTTGCTCGATCCCAATATGACCCTCAAACTCGTGTGGAAAACTTTGCTCCTAGCTGAAAAGACTATGATGTTCCTCACCCTAACCATCTATAAAAGTTATTCGGGTTGGAACCAAGGTTTCTCGCACTCAATACTCTGATCCTTTTTAAATTAAATTATTGCCCGACCAAGTGAGGGAAGTGAAAGGGAGAAATTCTTTATGACTTTCAACACTGCCTGAACTTCACCGCAAAGGCAGCACACGACGGATATTTATCGATGAGTGATCCCGTGGCTCCCTGCTAAACAAACTTTGTTGGTTAAACATATTTCAGGGACTTGATCATACTGAGGCTGTACGATTTACAAAATTCAGAACAAGCCTTCATGTCCGAAGGGAGTTGCATTTTTAAATCGTAGAACAGCAAACAATCGTTCAACGCGGAACGGAAGTGACATTGACACCGAGTGCAGAAATGCAAAGGCGTTTTCACTCCCAGGCCCAAAAAATTTCAACAATCTACCAGCTAACATTTAAAATTCCTCCAAAGTACCGTTTTTTAGGAAAAAAAAAGATCCACTCTACTGCTCGCCCGTCGACAAGTGCTAGCAGAATACTCAAACCTGCGTATGTGGGTAATATTTAGGCAGCTGAACATTTTGGCTGTGAGAGCAGATCGGGCCCTCACAACAGGAGAGGCCTACCACCTAATACACCGATACCTCTGACCTTTAAGGGCGCAAACTGACCGTTTCATTTGATATCCAGTGCATAGCCGTTGTATTCGGAAAGCCACGCAGTATTTCAACTCTCTTCTATCCTGACTCTTTGTAGGATGGTAATTTGTGTAAATAAGTGCGATCAATCCTCTAGGAAACCAAACAGACCACATCTGATATGGGGTCTTCACCCGATTTTTTTTCGGAAGAAGTGGCAGACTTTCCAATCTCACAACGATCAAACCGGCGCCACATAAAGGTTTACTGGGCACAATGAACAAAAATTTCTTTTGCAATGAAATGCAAATTTTGTATTTTTTAATTAAGCGTATTACATATCATGACCGAAATAACTCCTCTGTTTCCCATTTTCAAACCGCTTGCATACTGAGAAATACAGAGTAATATAAACAAGAGCTCCCTTTGCAATGCAATGCAAACTATGGTATCTTTTGATTAGCAAATGCCATTAGAATTTGATCCTGCGACATTCGCAAATGTAGCTCTCCTTCTTCCTACTGTAGTAAACTCCTGCGTGTAATGACAGTGCATCTCGAGTCGGTTGGCACTCTTATCACCCAATCGCGGTTCATTCTCTTCACTATGTTCCAGCATCAGGTATGTTGGATCCTTGTATACGTGCGTGGACAAGCACTTGCTATGCAGTATGATACATTTTGACCTCTACATATATGCGACTTATAGTAAACCTTGTAGCTATAAGTAAATAGAACGCAATTGTTATGCTTTTCGTCTAACAGCTCATGATGGGAACTTCAGAAAGAGGGACCACGTGACACCAACTCTAAAAAAACTCGGGTGGCTGAACATCCAGAAGCGACTAGATCGGAGCGAAGCAATACGAGTTTTTAAAATTCGGAACAAGCTTTCATGTTCAAACGGTGTTGTGTTGACAACTCGAAAAGCGGCCCACCAACGATCAACACGGAATGAAAATAACATCGACACCGAGTTCAGAATAACAGAGATTGGGGCCAAAGCTTTCACGATTTCAGGTCCAAAGAGTTTCACCAAGCTACCAGCTGACATTCGGCATTGCCCAACCGTATCTTTTTCAAGCTGAAACGTAGCACTCTATTGCTTGCCCGCAGGCAGGGGCAGGCAGAGTCAAACAATTGATGACGATTTACACAGAACTGGCAACGTAAAACTTTATTTTCAAACTCGCTCAGAGCATCAACACTATCACCCTGTTAACACGACTCAGCTTCATCCCCGACAGTGAAAGATACAATGAGATTCATTATCACTCCTTTCGTATTACCGCAAAGCGTATAATTTAACGTCACGTATAAACACAGGGATCTCATCGCACAGCGTCGCTTTAAATATGTTCTGCCCGGATAACACATGCATGCATGGCAGAGACCCTCTAACTCACACCCACACATAACCAGACAACCGTTGCCTCCCAACGTATCAGACAGATAATCAACCAATTACGTCATACAAACCTAATGTCTGATCGCAATGCTATGTGTCATCAGGATGTACCGCCTATTTATTATGTAATTTATACATACTTGGCTATTTCTCCGGTTTCTCGCCATGTTTCGGAACACTTGATACTCATGTTCAGCTGAAAGTTAGATGTTCGCTCCCGGCCACTCACAAGTTCACTCACTCGGTTACACGATGTGGTGAACGCCATTTGGTCCTGACCCATCGTCATATGTATTTTAAATTTTGACCACCCATCATCAAATGTACTTCAAATTTGTATATCCATCCTCATATGAATCTTAAATTTGTGTATATATATGTATAGACTTATGGCGGTACAATAATACCATTCCATCTGTATAGGAGCTCCCCAAATTACAAAGGCCCATCTACACACCAAGACCCTTCGACACTTACTTGGCGGATGATATGAATAAAGACTGCCTACAAGCAGTGATGGACTCTGGATTGTCACCTAATCCGACCTGATGGTCCCGCCTACCATTACACGCACTCCAGGCTGATTGCGTCTATTTATTTATTATATTGTTCAATAGGCATTCTACGTGTATTTGTGCATAGGAAAGGAACTGTTTATACGTAATCTAGATATATATGGTTCTCTGTACGTAAGTATGCACTCTGTTACCGTGACACAACAATCATCGCACCGGTTTGTGTATGAAAGCGTTATGCCAGTGGTTCTCTAACTCACATAGACCGACCCATACCGACACACCCTTTGCTGTTCAATTAATTGGGCTGTGGGTTTGAAATATAGAATTCATACTAATTACTACGCAAAAAATTCCAAGGTCAAATAGCAACACCTTATCTCATTAGGATATAATGCATACTTATTGTGCACCTCAAACCTACCTTGATGGCTCTTTCGCCGTAACTCGTTAGGGAGCTTAATGTTGTCAGTGACTCTCTGTCTCGCATAGACCCACTCATACCGTCGCATTCTTTGCTATCCAATAAATTGGGCACTCAACTGCTGAATTAGCAATTCTCACTCTAACTAATTGTCGTATAAATGATTCCCTTGTCAAATCGCAACACCTTGTGTCAACAGTATACAGTGCATATTTACTGCGTACATTAAAACTTACTCTTACAGCTCTCTCGTCATGACATGTTTAGGCTATAGTCGTGTTCGTATGTCCAGCTAGGATAGTAAAATGGCTCCCCACCGCTCGCACTCAGCTCCAACTACTTAGTTACACGTTCTGAGCTTGTCACTTTACCTTTTTTTTTTACTATGTATAAATTTATTGTTTCAAACGAAGAACATACCATCTGTGTATGAATAAACTTATTTTGCTTTTTTGTTCTGAAATTTCATTGGCTCACCATCTATCTGTTTCCTCTCCGACGGCCGACTTCTGCGTTGAATATTTTGCCTTCAGGCTCATGACAAGCGTAGTAGATGTTGACGTTTTGATGTTCTTCGGCTTTATCTTCTTTGAAATATGTGTTATTACACGACGATGTGAGCCTTACCCAGACAGGGACGCCTTTTCTTGTTCGTCTTCTTTTGTTGCTTCAAAGGTTCTGTAGTCATGAATCGTGAATCGCAACAGGACGTCTTCAGTGGCATCTGAAGAGGGAACATCCGTAGTGATTGATTGCTGCCTTCCGCTATTTTATTCCAACACTGCGCGAGGCAACGTATCACGATTTGCTCCAACACCTAATTCTTTACCTCGTTGCTAATATTATTGTTGGAATAATGACGGAGGACGGAAACACGTGAATACTTATAATATATCTTTAATCAAATAAATTATGCAAGAAAGGTTGAGACCGGAGGAGGGTAAGGCCAAGACTAATTATATTACTGCAATCCCTTAATTATAAACCAAAACATCGCACGCGTCACTTTCATTTTGGCCACACACCCTCGTTCCCGTGCACATCCTTTGTGGCGCTCATCTAACGGACGATCGATGGCTCGTTTGTCACCGACGGGCCTGACACGTTGAATTAAACAACATGGAACTCCACATTTAGCTCCACATCAAGCCGGATGAAGACCTTTGATTTATGATCTACTTACAAAAATTGTTGAATAACTTTACCTCCGAGTTCCTCAGCGCTGCTCAGCGGACGGGCGGTCACTTGGTGCTGCTCAGTGGGTGGTTATTCAATGCAGTTCAGCGATCAATCACTCAGTTCTGCTCAGAGGGAGTCGCTCAGTGCAACCTGGCAGGTGGTCACTCAGCTCACGCGAGCTCAACAGACTTTGCACCACGCAGCACTCAACAGTCCTTGCACCACGCAGCACTCAACAAGCATTGCACCAGACAACACTCAACAGTCTTTTCACCACGCAGCACTCAACAAGCATTGCATCAGACAACACTCAACAGTCTTTGCACCACGCAGCACTCAACAAGCATTGCTTCAGACAACACTCAACAGTCTTTGCACCACGCAACACTCAACAAGCATTGCACCAGACAAACTCAACAGTCTTTTCACCACGCAGCACTCAACAAGCATTGCACCAGACAACACTCAACAGTCTTTTCACCACGCAGCACTCAACAAGCATTGCACCAGACAACACTAAACAGTCTTTGCACCACGCAGTACTCAAAAAAGCAATGCACCAGACAACACTCAACAGTCTTTGCACCACGCAGCACTCAACAAGCATTGCACCAGACAACACTCAACAGTCTTTGCACCACGCAGCACTCAACAAACATTGCACCAGACAACACTCAACAGGCTTTGCACCACACAGCACTCAACAGGCTTTGCACCACGCAGCACTCAACAAGCATTGCACCAGACAACACTCAACAGTCTTTACACCACGCAGCACTCAACAAGCATTGCACCAGACAACACTCAACAGTCTTTGCACCACGCACCACCCAACAAGCATTGCACCAGACAACACTCAACAGTCTTTGCACCACACAGCACTCAGCAAGCACTGCACCAGACAGCACACAACAGTCTTTGCACTACACAGCACTCAACAAGAATTGCACCACACAGCACTCAACAAGCATTGCACCAGACGACACTCAACAGTCTTTGCAACACACAGCACTCAACAGTCTTTGCACTACACAAAACTCAACAAGCATTGCACCACACAACACTCAAAGGTCTCTGCACCACATAGCACTCAACAGTCTTTGCACCACACAACACTCAACATTCTTTGCACCACACAGCACTCAACAGTCTTTGCACCACACAACACTCAACAGTCTTCGCACCATACAGCACCCAACAGTCTTTGCACCACACAGCACCTATCAGTCTTTGCACCACACAGCACCCAACAGTATTTGCACCGCACAGCACAAAACAGTTTTTGCACCACACAGCACCCAACAGTTGTTGCACCACACAGCACCCAACGGTCTTTGCACCACACATCACTCAACAGTCTTTGCACCACACAGCACTCAACAAGCATTGCACCAGACAACACTCAACATTATTTGCACCACACAGCAATCAACAGTCTTTGCACCACACAACACTCAACAGTCTTTGCAACACACATCACTCAACAGTCTTTGCACTACACTACACCCAAATAGTCTTTGCACCACACAGCACCCATCAGTCTTTGCATCACACAACACCCAACAGTCTTTGCACCACACAGCACCCAATAGTCTTTGCACCGCACAGCTCCCAACAGTCTTTGCACCCCACAGCACTCAACAGTCTTTGCACCACACAGCACTCAACAGTCTTTGCCCCACACAGCGCTCAACAATCTTTGCACCAGACAGCACCCAACAGTCTTTGCACTACACAGCACCCAACAGTCTTTGCACCACACAGCACTCAACAGTCTTAGCACCACACAGCACTCACTAGTCTTTGCACCACACAGCACTCAACAGTCTTTGCACCACACTGCAAGGCACTGAACCCAGCGATCGGTGACGGAATGGAAATAAAATTGGGAATGGAGCGACGGATTCTGACCAATGCAACGGCTTTTGGATATTTCGGGGCACATAAAACCCAAATTCATTTCAGTTTGACTGGCCGACGATATGAAAAATAAATATAAAAATATATATAATTTCAAAATGAAAAATCTATACCTTTCTGGAGAGGGATTCTACGAATCTTGTGAAAGTGAACTGAATGTCAACGAACAAGAATGGCAACGAACAAGAGTAGCACAGCCTCATGAAAATCATGGAGCAAACAGCAATCATATAAATAAAGTTGTATTTTGACGACGTATCCAATTATACAACTTTTAAGTAGTCGAAAAATAAATACTTAAACGTCGCAGGTAGTGTTCATGATCATCCTTTCACCCTAAATGTTGTTTGCGTTCTTAATCATTGTAGAAGAAGAAACTTCCTCCATATGAATCCTGGTTATTATTTCGTTAAACAGTGTATGCGTATTTTATGTTGACGATAAATTAGAGAAAATACCCCGCGGTTTCACTTGTTATGGAAAAAAAACGAGCCTCAATAATTTCTGTATATAATCTTCTAGCTAATTTTAGCCTATTTCGATTTATAGTTTTGATGCCTATAAGTAGATATTTCGTAGGATAAGTCTTCTTTCTGGTAATATCTCGTTGTCCAGTTACCGTTCTATGGTCACAGTCGTAGATTTGGTCCGATTGTTAGAGAAGATTGCCCACCAGGTCTCAATTGAAGTAGTTGGCAACTACACTCTAGAATTCCTTTGTGTGTACATATTTTTTGCAATGTTCACCTTGTATATATTTTTCATTACTTTTCGAAATAAACATATTCAGCATTGCACATCAAGTCAGTACCGTAGGAAAATTAATACCATACGTAGGACGCCATTATAACGTAGGCCATTCTGCGAACAAACCCTAATGAACTCATTACGGAATGAACTACTTGCGCCGACATCCACTTGATCTCAATACTTTTTTCAGAATAAATTTGTCGTCTCAACTATTGTATGATTAAATTCATAAGACGATTCAGTCGAACAGTACACCAATAGCCCTGTTTCGGCTGTAACTCTGGATGAATATGTTCTATCAAACTAATTATTCCTCCACGAATTCATGAACGTCTTAGAAATAACCTTGAAAACTTTTCCACCCACGACAGAGCCACACAAGTCTTCCATCCGACACTCCGCACAGGAACAGGAACTCTTCCATCCGACACTCGTCACAGGAACAGGAACAATCAATTAGTCGAGTCGTACTAGATGGTACGACTAGACAAATTGGTATATATTTGTTGTTCGTGATGGTAGCGGATGGAATATACGTCGTTGACTGCCGAAACAATGAACACAGGAACGCCTGTAACGGCCTGTGTAAAGAATGCGCTCGATTGTAACAGTATTTACCTTCCCCAATTGTGTCCTAAGTTCAATAAAACACATTGGATTTACCATCACCTGCATTGACCCAACCTTTAAAATATTTTTATTATTATTCCGATCCTGGCACAAGACCGCTCTATTTATGAAAAATAGTGGCCCTCTAAGCCGGTGCCGTATATGCATTGTTTGAATAAATTACCTCGATATGCGGCAGCAGCTGCAGCACTAGAAGAAGGAGTAACAAAGGCAACAGGCTCTGCGGCGTTCCCAAGTCTCCACCAAGTAGCATCGAAGACAATTTTACATGCATATATATGAGACGGAGTGACAGAAGGAAGAGTCGCAGATGTCTCTCTCTTAACTACAGAGACTCCGCATTACACACATAACAGACGAAGGCCGGGGTATTTTGTAAAAGTTAGAAGATACCATCAGCTGAAAACGATCCCTTAGTGACAGCAACGTGAACAGAAAACTGTCACTGTGTTTAATGCGTGAAGTGACATTTGTATTCGGCAAATATTATCGTTAATCGCTAAAAATCGCACTAAAATATCTCTGTGATGTGTGGAAATATTCGTCAAATGGGTTTAAATTCTCTTTGCATGCGCCCAACAAAAGAGAAATTATAGTCGTGCGATGTTTATTTATTTAATTAGACGTTGGAGTGAATATAACTGAACTTGGAACATGTTCGCCGCTATTTTCAAATATGCCGTAGTTCGCTCTGTACGGGAGAAGAATGTGACTAACGGACGTTACAAGCCCCAGATGCTGAAGAGGCGTGGAGTGTCAGGATCGTTAAGGCAGTTATCTCAAATAATCCTAATTGTTTCTAACCTGACTTATCACTGTTGAACTGGTAGAGAAAATATTGGTAAATTAATAAGTTTACATTTCAGATTTTCCGTTGGCAGTTATAGTTTTTACAGAGAAATTTGAATCAATGAATTTAGAAAACACAACTGCGAATTCATCACTTGCAATTTTACGAAAGTGTCGAGGCCGCCGTGGCCGAGTGGTTAGCGTATCCGACTGCAGTGTCAGCCTCTGGTGCTGCATGTCGCGAGTTCGAGCCTCGGCAGGGACACGGCGGTCTTGTGGCGGGGAGATTGGGCGCCTCCCCCCTCTGTGTCTGCCTAGCTTAGTCACCCCCCTAACTAGGGGGAAACGGCTGTATGTCTATACATACATACCCCAAAAATGGATAACTAAGCTGCGTACAAAATGGTTCTAGATGTTAGACAAATGATGTGTTCATTGATTTATGCGTCCGTTTTGGTTGGCTACAGAGCTCCATCACCTATGCAAAGTCGTCAAATATTCGACCAGAAAATCTTATGCATTTGTGTTGATTTGTTGATACCTAACCTAAGTATGCCACGGGAGAACACTAAGCATACATTGTTCGTTTGGCACAGCACTCCATTTCCATCATTTCCTTGTCGAATGATAATAATAGTCTCATAACGTGATTGTCAAAAGCTGTGTACAACAAAGTTGTGTGTGCGCCTTTGGATTTCTGTCCCGGGAGCTCGGCTGATTTTAAGGTCATTTTTAATCCCGGAATTATCGCTTATTAGTTTCAAAACACTACCCTTCAAAAAATATCTCTACAACAAGACGAGCATAATCATATCGAATTGCATACGAGTAACAACATGAGTGGATGGCTGGCAACCCTTTCAATGGGGTGTTTAGCTAATAATATTATAGAAAAGACCGTTCTCCACCAGCCCATTTGCATCGGAGAGATGCATTTGTCTTGTCTGCATTAATCAAACCAAAATTGATAATACGAGTCATGGCAAAAGGTTTGATATTCGAAGTGGTTTAAAATTGATTACGGGTAAATTAATTTAGGGTTTTTTGTTCCGCATTTGATTTTATTTACAATGATTTGTGTTTGCTCGAGGTCTTTAATATGAATTTCAATTTTCCTTGTTTCTGTTGGTAATATTGACTGATTATTTGTAAAACATAAGGGCAGAATGTTTCTTATGCATGTTTTGTGAATATATGTATATCAATATGAGCACACAAACATCATATTCAATACAGGAAAGTATGTCAGATAGTGTTATTTTATAGTATGAATGGAAATATTTTTTACCAGGAATCCCGGGACAATCAAAATGCTCTTATCAAGATCATTTTTTTGTGCTCATCGTATGCCGCAAGGCGTGATGGCATCTGCCTGCTTAGGAACTATGCCTCCACTAATCTTGCTAACATTACAGCAGGCCTCCGATCCCTGAGTCATGTTGCAAAATGCATCACTCTGGCAAGATTGCTTTCCAACTTTCATCTGGTCCTATATCGTTTGTCCGTTCAAGCGGCTCTGGATATTAAATGCAATGATCAAGTTGTTACTGGCATAGGAGGAACTTTTAAATCCGTCTCTGTACGATTTTGCAAGTTTCAATTAAGGTAACCCTGAAGGGATTATAACAATGAAATTGTTTTTTTTTATGTTGACACAAATGAACTTATTGTGATTTTGTTAATTCAAAATAATTCAATTATGAGTGTACTGTAAGCAAAACCAAATTATTAAATAAAGAAAATGAACTAATCAACATCGGGTTGATTGTGGAAAGCACCGTCAATGCTTCTCGTGTAGTATTTGATACATTGACTTTGGTGTTAAGAAAGACGCAATATCAGAGTAAATTTTTCCCTTACCTTGATGGATTTGTACATTTAATTTGTAAGCAAATCTTTGAAAAAAATTGACTAAGTAGACTACATTACTCACAACTGACCATTCCTATACATCATTTATGACCACCGTCGAGCAGTGCTGAGTAACCTCATAATCACCAACTCGAACTCATGGTTGAGGCCTGACATGAGCCCCTACATGAACAAACGGTATAAGCTTGACATGTGCCCATGATGAACTCGCAGTGCAGGCCTAGCATGAGCCCCAACCTGAGCCGCTTGTATAAGCCTGACATGTGCCCATGACGAACTCGCAGTGCAGGCCTAGCATAAGCCCCAACACGAGCCGCTTGAATCAGCCTGACTTGTGCCCATGACGAACGCGCAGTGCAGGCCTAGCATGAGCCCCAACACGAGCCGCTTGTATAAACCTGACATGTGCCCATGACGAACTCGCAGTGCAGCCTAGCACGAGCCCCAACACGAGCCGCTTGAATAAGCCTGACATGTGCCCATGACGAACTCGCAGTGCAGGCCTAGCATGAGCCCCAACACGAGCCGCTTGAATAAGCCTGACTTGTACCCATGACGAACTCGCAGTGCAGGCCTAGCATGAGCCCCAACACGAGCCGCTTGTATAAGCCTGACTTGTGCCCATGACGAACTCGCAATGCAGGCCTAACATGAGCCCCAACACGAAGATACAAAAAAAATCTGGCATGAGCCACAACAGAAACACTTCAGATGCAAGTGAGTGTCGCTTCCTTCCAGGATCCTTAACATATGCTTGCATGACCGGGGGAAGATAAACATTACTGGCGCCCTCGAGTATTCTGTTGAAAACACTACGACGTGATGTCGTTACAGCTTCCTGAAATGCAAACCCTTGCATTTCCCTTACGTATTGATCAATTAAAGATTCTTTCTGAACCCGCACGCTCATTGCTAGAGCAACATTTTTCCAAATTTCTTTATTCCGTCGAATTCAGTGTAATATAAGTTCACTCAAACCCATCTCATGCAACCTACACGCCCATTTCTCCAATGCTACCCCAACAGAATCTTCTCTGCATGGTTCGTTCGGCGAAGAGAAACGAGGTCCTCCATCAAAGCCAAGGACATATTGGGAGCAAGTTCATAGCGACCAGTGACTGATAGACTCTGCTTAAACGGTGCCTAAATAATACTCACAAGACAACTTCCGAATGAAATTGAATATTTTTATACATTGTACAATGCGAAATAAATATATT
>SDVV010031876.1:0-11497 GCA_016164225.1 Gammarus roeselii
ATTCATACTTACAGAATAAATTGGGTGCTAACAAGATGAAGGTAATAGTAAGCAATGGAATAATTGCAGCTATGCACGATGAAGATTGTGAACCGAACGCTTTGCCGTCGTATGATATGGGATTTGGCACCTCATGAACATACAGAAATATATCACACGTCCTATTCAACAGTTTTTTTAGTCATAAGTACCTAAAGAACCAACATCTTTGAAGAGTGATGAGTTGGTTCTTAGCAAATGTAGAGACGGAAAGAAAAACGAAGCCAATGCAATAAATGATTTGAAGCAAATTATCTATGTAGAAACACAAGTCTATTTGTTGCAGAACAGTAGGTATCTAACAGCAAATTTCGGTGAAACAACAAAATGAACGTTCACTTTTGATGTTGAGAAATCAAAAGCAAAATGAGGATCGTGCTTCCTGATAAATGATGCGTTAAATTAGCTCTTCTTCCAAGAATAAAACATCTCCATAGGCTTGTTGACGCGCCAATACTTGTCGTTGACCTGTTCGAGGGTGTAGTTGCCAGACAGCGCCACATAAGATTCGGGTGAAGGGGCGACATAAATGGTGAAGTTGTGCAGGGAAGACGGCAACTCTGCCTCCAACTCACCATTACGGTTGGCGAGAGTGAGGCGCATAGCGAGGTACTTGGAGAGATGGTCCACTGGAGGGAGGTGAGCGATCAGAATTAAGATTAATGCATTACCACTGAGGTGCATGGTCAGTCACTAGGAGAGGTGGACCACGGGAGGGATGTTGGCGATGAGAATAAGAAATAATGCATTAGCATGAGAGAGGCATATGGTCAGGTACATGGAGAGGTGGGAGGGATGTTAGCGATGAGAATAAAGAATAATGCACTAGCAAGAGAGAGGCATATGGTCAGGGTCATGGAGAAGTGGGCCACGGGAGGGAAGTAAGCATTTGTGTTAAAGAATAAGGCATTATCAAGAGCGAAGCGCACTGCCACGTTGCTACCTGGAGGTGAGCGATTATAATTGAGCAGATCAAGAACCTTACAACCGTTACGATGAACAATTACCCGTCGAACCCACCCAATTAGAGCCAGCGATCGTTAGTGAGAGTATACCGCCCGATTCTCTTTCTGATAATTGCGGGTGACATGACAGATACTAAACACTGTGCTCGGGCAGCAGGAGGAGTTATAAGTCCCTTTACACCAAAGAGTTGCTAATTTTATGGCCGTGCATCGTTCAGATGGAACAATGCACAGCCATATAATTAGCAAAACATGTGATACTGGAATATTTGCCCAAAATTTTCAATAGCTTCAGGACATCAACAGTCCTCAGGTTAGGTTTCAATGTAAATTTAAATGATGTTCACTCACTTTGCCTTCAAGTAACATAGCTTACTTCTATAAATAGTATGACAGAGTAATGGTATTGTACAGTTTTGCTCCTCAGCTATTCATTTATGTTTCAAAAAATGTACTCCAACTCTTCCTCATCTCACTTGTTGCTTGCAGAAAAGTTTGCAACTTAGCGCAGCTAAATGCTAACAAAAAGAAAACCTGAACGCGGCCCACAACTGACCAGTGGCGTTGGCCGTCGTCTTGATGTATCTAATAGAAGAGTCTTTCAGCTCCCGGATAAGCTCGTTGTCCTCGTTCATCTCGAGAGGGTGAGGACGGAAGACCAGCTCGATCTCGCCGGTGCCTACATCACCGCCTGCACGTGCCATTATGAGAGACTTATCAGGCGATGAGAAGAACATAAAACGTCTAAAAATAGAGTGCTGTATGCTAAATAAGGGACGAACCAGCTAGTTATCAACTATAAAACTTTATTTGAATAAGGAGTGGTTTCATCATGTAAAAATGGAGTTTGTTAAGTAGCTGCATAGAGTTTGCTACAGGACAATTATTACTTAGCTAAATTGATCATTTCTAAAAAGCAAAACACGAAAAGTTCAACAGAGATTCGAGATGTTATAGAAAACATTGACAATAGGTGGCAGTTCTTGATTAGAAGATAGATTATAAGTTGCTACATTCATTCTGATCCAAATGGGTAGCTAATCTAATACTCAATTCATAATTAGCTGTAAATTTGCACAAACAACTCTGGTAACATACCTTGCTCAGCATCATCTCCCATGTTGCTGCCCTCTAAACTAGAACCGCCTCCAGATTCATTCTCAGACGTGAGTGGTGCGGGCGGAGGAGCAACACGAGGTCGCTTGACCTTAGGCCCCGACCCACTGTGGTGAGCCCCGCCTCCAGGACTGATACCAGGGACCGTTTCACTGGGGGTGGGGGTAGACGGAGTGGACGAGGGGGTGTTGTTGCTGGTCGTGGTGTTGGGAACCACAGTTGCGCTGCTCACAGCAGCAACGTTTGAGGAAGCGCTGCTATTGATGCCAGAGCTTCCAGTACTGCTGTTATTGGCATTACATGGTGTAGTAATTGAGAGATTGTTCATGACAGAGCCAAGCAGAGGAAGGTCTTCTCCCCCTGGCCCTTTGTGCCGTGGTTTCTGCCTACTTTGACTCTGGAGCTTGATGCCCTCTTCAATGGACGAGACAAGTGATGCATGGTTGTGGTTTCTATTCAGGCGAGCCATCACACGTTCCTGGTGCTGCTCGTACTCATCCCGGCTGGGATAGATCTTTGAAATTAGAGTGTCAAAGTTTGGATCTGGTCGTAAAGAGCGTTTGGAAACAAGCTTCTTACGACATGTTGGACACTCCTTGTTACCGGATCGCAGTGCAGTGATGATACACTCCTGCACAAAAAATTTCATCTTCAACCACAGTATTGTGCACATTTTATTGCTCTTAGAGTTTTCTTGTAAACACTAATTTTGCTTGTGCCTAAAACTTAACAATTTTTTTTAAATTAGAGTGTAGCTACTCATTAAAGTAAAACATCCAAATTTGTTGCAGCATATGTTGCTAGCTAGTTCTATTTTCCAAAACAACTAGCATTCATTAGGAATCCAGTCTTCACCAGAGATAGCAACCTATTATTGATGAGCTATATATTCTGCCAACTATTTAGATATATAGCTAAACTATGTATTCAGAAAAATTGACCTAAGTGTTAGCATATCACATACATTTTTTGGAAGGAATAAATATAATCATTCTCCCAGCCCATGAAGGCTCTAATAACTACACTTACTTGACAAAACCTGTGAAGGCACTCCTTGGTAGTCATGGTTGTCTTCAACATATCAAGGCATATTGGGCACATGAGCTCCGAGTGGAGAGAGCGGGGCGACACAGCAATTTCTGTATGATCAGTAATAGCTTCTTGGGGTGTGCGGTGTAGTTCATACAAAGACAGCTCCCACTGCTTGTTGACAGCACACCCACTAGTGTCTGTACTAGTCATGGTGATTAGCGGCCAAAAGGCAAATTGTGTTATTAATCAAAATTATATGTTTAGTAGATGGCTGTCAATACTAATCTTTACAAGTAGCAAAGTGAAGTAGTTATGATGATAAAAACAAGCCTGAAAAAAAAATAAGTAAGCTGTAGAGGAATTTATCTAGCTGGGAAGTTAAATTCTACAGTGAAGCCTAGAGAGGCTGGCACATGGTCTTTGCTGTCACAGTTTAATGATGCTAATAATATTAGTGTCAATATTAGATGAACATGCAATAACTGGGTGTTGCCACCTAGCAACACCCTCATTTAAATGCACTCTAAACTGCTAACACAAGCCAAGATGACTACCCGCTTGGTCCATAAACATTGAAATAACTCAAAAGGATATAGCTAATGTGTTCATAAAAAATTGGTATTCATGCTGTGTATAACTACATTTACAATAGTTAGACCACATAAGTGTCAATATTCTATCATTCACCTAACAAATAATTTGAAAAATAAATGTTGGAGAGCCATACTTATGTAGCCACCTTAATGACTGGAGTAAAAAAAACTTCCTGTTATCTATAATGACTAGATGTAACTAAAATTAAAATTGTAAGATTGAGAGTACACACTCTTGGGGGGGACTCATTTGAAGTTTGTACAAGTTAAGTGTGATTTTGGAGTTCATATGGATGTTGGTCTCAAGTTCCATGGGAATGTCAGAGTAGTTGTGCAACAAGCTGCTGGTCTTTGTAGTGATTTGCTTAGGTGGACAGTGAACAGAAGCCCGGATTTTATAGTCACACTTTTTGTGACGCATGTCAGGCCCATACTTGACTACAGTACTTGTGTGTGGAATCTTGGTTATGTCCAGGATGTGAATTTGCTTGAAATTGTTCATAGGAGGCGGACCAAACAGGTGCATGGTCTGTCTGAAGTGTCCTACCATGACAGGCTGATGTTTCTAAATTTGTTTTCTATCAGGGGGAGGTTGCTGAGAAGTGGCCCCATAAAGTATTGGAGAATTTTGTGTTGTGACACATGAGGGATCTGATTTGTCTATTCAAGAGTTTGCTACACAAATTCTTGATGCTCCACTGCTCTGTGGATATGACAAGGAGTTTCTTTTATGTTTGGTGCATTAGCATATGGAATGAGCTGTTTGCAGCTGTTGTCAAATTGTCCACCATTTCTACATAAAAGGTGGGATTGACTGAGTTTTTGGGGGATAAGTTGTTTGAGTGCTGGGGCTTGTTATGTTACCAGTCTTGCATCCTGTTGCTTTTCTTTTCGGGGTTACCTATATCTCTCACCTTAGTATCTCACCTTTGCAGCCCCCAGCAACCCCACCAACAGGGCAATGCAACATGGGATGCAGTATACCTTTGCACCCCAGCAATCAAAAAGAACACCACAGCACAAAAACTGCAGCAGGCCACTGGTTGGAATGCACTGAATAGGTCAAGGAAAAATAACACTGAAGTCTCACCTTTGTAGCCCCACACAGCCCTGGCAGCACCGCCAACAGGGCATGCATGCCAGCAATCTAAACAACAACACGGTATCAAAACTGCAACAGGGCGCTGGTCGGATTGTGCTTAATAGGTAGACAAAAAAACACTGAAGACAGTCAACAATTGCACCAAACTGTCATAACACAGAAACAAAACCACAAAACCAAATTTGCTATGCCTAGCAAAACTTGTACATTACCCCTCCCCCCAACTCTTCAGCCAAGGCCCTCTAGAAGCCACAGAGGGAATTGCACTGCACCAAATCAGAGGACAGACTGTTCCAGACCTGAACACAGCGAGAATAAAAGAATCTGTGTTCCCAGTTGGTCCGCCAGAGTGGAACCACCAGCTTGAATGAATGACCACATGTGCCAATATCTGGAGCTCCCTCAAACAGAGTAGACAACCCCAAAACCACAGAACAGTGAAAAAAAATTCAATACTTCACCAGATCCAGACGCAACAACCTCCCTCTGACCAAAAACAACTGCAAAGCTCTGAGCCTCTCACCATAGTCGACTCCACCCAGACCCTCTATTTCCCTGGTCCACCGCCTCTGCACAAGTCCACAAGTCTCAGATCCCCCAAATATCCCACATTCCACACACAAGAGCAGTAGTCAAAGATGAGCCTTATATGAGTTACAAACAAAGACACTGTGAAAACAGAACCCTATTGACAGTAAAACGGAGCAGACTGGTTGCCAGAGTGGAAGCCTTTCTAACAACACTCTTCACATGGAGGTGAAATTGCAACCTTGAATCAACAAGCACTTTCAAGTCCCTGCAGGAATCAACAAGCTAAAGTGCCACATCATTCAAATTATAAACAATTCTATCATCAAGCTGCTTCGACGAACCCTGTAAAAACTAATAAAGACATAGCTATTTGGCAATGTTAAGAAAGAGAATCCATGACAAGGAAATAGTCTGCACCAAATTAAGATCTCTCTGCAAAGAGGACACACCCAGGCAAACTGTTTGTACTTCGTGTGGGAAGCTCAAAAAAGCTTGAAGTCATCAGCAAAAGCCTTCCACTTACAAGCCACTCCCCCTGCAACATGATCAACATACAGCAGAAACAAGAGCGGGCCCAGCACAGAACCCTGGGGTACTCCACTTGTCACCTCCCAAAAGTCACTGACAAATCCCCCACAGAAACACACATTTGCCTCCCAATCAGAAAACTACAAATCCAATTCAATAATCCACTATGAATACCCACACACCATAGTTTGGTCAACAAAACCGAATATATAATTGTCAACATCAAATGCCTTGGAGAAATCCAGAAAGACCACATCCACCACCATTTCATCATCCACCAGATCAGCAACCTCACCATAAGTAAGCAACAGTTGATCTTCCGTGCTCCTTCCCACCATGAATCCAAATTGGCCGCTTGACATAATGCCAGAATCTTCCAGAAAAGACACCGCCTGCAACACAATAACCCGCACCAGCACCTTACAACAAACAGAAGTGAGACTCCCAGGTCAATAATTGAGAGGGTTGCTCCTTGCATCAGACTTTAATAAGGGAACGACATGAGATTCCTTCCAGGCCCCCGGCAAAAATCCCTGGCTCAATGATGCTACAAATATCAAAGACAAGGGTAATGACAGCAGCCAAGAACATTGCTTCAAAACACTAGGGTGGATACCATCAGGTCCAGGGGCAGAAGATGAATCTAAATTGTCCAGAAACTGGAAGACAAACAGTCTTGTCATACAAATCTCACCAAATTTTCCAGGAAAAAATTGATGTGGGGAAGGGCCGGCAGGATCAGCATTCACAAAAACTGACAAAAAAAAAGTCCACAAACAGCTGACTCATGTCCCTGATTAGCAACAACCTCACCAGATGGAAGCTTCAGAGGACCAACAGCAGGACAGCCCTTCTTTCTTTTTCTGATATAGGAGTGAAACATCTTGGGAGCTACAGAGCAGTTGTTGGCTAATTCCTGTTCATACAACTACTGGCTGTGCCCAGAAAAAAAATTGTACTCAAAATTGAGTCAACTGAACTTCCCCAAGCACACCACACCTCCTCATGCCACCTACCAAGCTCCCTCCTCAAAAGCTTGTACTGTGCCCAAGCCTGACATCTACTGATCATCAGCTCCCTCGGAGGGCCCCTCCACCAGCTTGGCCGCGAAGCAGAGTCTCAAGTGGGAACAAACCTTTCAACAAGCGAATGGATAACTGACTGAAACAAACTATTATTCTCCTCCACAGTGCCCAACAAGGAACTCATAATGCCAGTCAAAGACTGTCAAAACCTCTCTCATACTCTTATAATCTCCACGAGACCACATGACCGATCCAAAACCAGGATCAACTGGAACCACATCCATCTGAAAACAATACTAAATCAAGACAGGGGCATGGTGGCCCCCCGGGAGAGAAGGCAAAATTGCCACAGATGACATTTGATTTTCCTCTGTAGTCAGCACCTTGCACACTAGTCAGTCAACAATTGCACACAACTGGCAGAAACCAAAACAAAAACTTAAAATCAAATCTAACCTCAGCTAAACTCATACAAAACCTCCCCCAGCTCCTCAGCCAAAGCCCTCTTGAGGCAATAAAGGGAATCACACTTAACCACATCAGCGAGCAGACGGTTTCAAACCTGCACACAGCTAGAATAAAAGAATCTGTGTTTAAAGTCAGTCTGACAGAGAGAAACCACAGCTTCAAAAAATGCCCACATGTTACAATATCCAGAACTCTCTCAAACAGAGCAGGCAAACCCAAATTTACAGAACAATGAGAAATCTTCCAACACTTCACCAGATCCAAACGCAAAAACCTCCCCCTTGCAGAAAACAAAAAGCTCTGAGCAGCTCACCATTTTCCAACCCACCCAGCCCATCAATCTCCCCAGTCCATTGATGGGTTTGGACCAGAGTGCATGATGTTTTTCATGAGTGACTTGGGGTGTGTTTTTCAAAAGCCAATGGTGCGCATCCCTTCCAGCATCTTCTGTTTGTTGTTCTGCAGAGTCCTTGTAAGTGCTGACCCACATGGTTATGCTGACCTCTCTTGGCTGAGTTTTTGAGAAATAAGTTGTTTGAATGCTAGGTGTTTGTTTTGCTTCCAGTCTTGTTGGCGGTTTTGGGGTGTTATGTTCTGTTGCGTGTGTTTTGGATTGGTGTTTTTATTATTATATTTTGCTTCCTTAGATTTAACTGTGGTTAGTGTTTTTCTTACAAGTGGCTTTGAGTGTGTTTTCTAAAAGCCAGTGGTGCACATCCCTTCCGGCATCTTCCTGTTTGTTGCTCTGCTAAGTCCTTGTAGGTGCTGGCGCGCATAACTGTACTGGCCTCTCTTAGCTTGATGCACTTGACAATCGGGTTTGCTGAGCTCTTGGGAGCCAGTCTGTATTCGGCATCCTGACCATCATCCAAGATCAGCTTTGATTGAGTTGTTGTCGTTATCACAGACATATTATTCTAAGCCGTCGTCCTCCCCCGGCGTGAAAACTGTAGATGTTGTCCTTGTCCAGTAGCAGAATCGTGGTGTCGTCCTTGTCCTGTAAGTCAACTATTTGTCCTTGCCCCGTGTTTATTAGAGGGCATAATAATGATGACTCACCACTTGTTTATTTTTGTAGATCTGCTCTCAAGCTCACATTCCACTACTGCCATGCTCACTCTTGTGCTAATTTATTCTATAATGAATCTTGTAAACTTAGGGCATTTAAAATTCCAATGGAATTGTATTAGGCCAATGAAGGCCTCAATTGATATCCTGTGGTGAAATCGGTCCTATTTTCTAATTTTAATAAATAACCATTAGATCTCCTGCCTAATAATCAGCTGATCTTTTGTTTACTCTTGTAATGTGAGAATAATGGCAGATAATGCTTTTCCAATGACCTTAAGACAGATTGAGATGAGGATTATTACCCAGAAACTATCTTTGACTGAAACGGTTAACTAAAAAACAGCTGATAGCAGGGCCTGGCTAGAGCTGTAACGGTTATTCATTTAAAATTATAAAAATAAGACAGATTTCACCACAAGACATCAATTGAGCCCTTAATTAACCAAATACAATTCAATCTAATTAAATAAAAATTAATTTTCTGCAATACATACTAGAATTAATAGACAAGTTAAATTCTTCCCAGTAAATATAGCAGTAGTGGAACATGACCTAGAGAATCTCTGATACGGATTTGAATAAAATTAAGTCACAGCTATTAGGCCCTATTGAATAAAAGGTTTCCACATAGGTTGCTGGAATCTATTAACATTAGTACTAAACAACTGACACGAAGGTCCAAGTTTATTATGCTTGCTGAATACTGATTGGATTTTACTATAATTTAGTGATCTTATTCAGCCTTTTGTTGCTTTTTAAATGAGGAAAGACTGTACAGTAGTTAATGACAGCAGAGGGCACTTCAAAATTGAGCATCAAAAAGTGAGGGACATGACTCTTACTATAGAGTCAACAGTGTTTAGATGTCGTATTATGATACCCAGATTTATATTCTTTCACTCATAACGCAGTTTGCAGGTTTCTGCCTCATGTGAACTGAACAATCAATTATTTATTAAAAAGTGTTTCCTGAGCTTGATGAAAGTCATATTTGTTTCCTAACCCCTTGTCAGAGCTCAATAAAAGTCTAAATTTGCTCTGAAACTGTCGTCTGAGCTTGACAGAGGTAGGGAACTTAGCCAAATCAGTCGTCCAAGATCTTGACAAAATAGGATGCCAAATACAGACTGACAAGGGGCTGCAAAGTTAAGAAACCTGTGATATTTTTACAATGTTATTAACACTAACAATGGCGTAAAAAAGAAGGATCGTTCGTCCATTGGTCCTCTTCACGCTGCTGGTGGTGGGCATGTTGACTGCCCCCAGGTCATGAGTGAAACTTTTGCTTCAGTTTTTGTTGTTGATGCTCCTCCTAATCCAGCTCCCAATCAGGTCTTTCATGGAGGGATGTCTGATCCAGTTGTCACTCATGCCCAGGTGCTTAGCGTGTTGTTGGCTCTAGACCCTTCGTTGGCAATGGGACCCGATGGCTTACATCCAAAGCTTCTGAAGAGTTGTGCGGGTGCACTGTCGGGGCCTTTGTTAATTCTATTTCAGAGGTCATTACTTTGTGGAGTTCTTCCGGATCTGTGGCTGGAGTCAATTGTGATCCCCCTGTTCAAGGGTAAGTTGAGGTAGGATCCTCTGAACTACCGCCTGTCAGTCTGACCTCTGTGTGCTACAAGAGTTTGGAAAAGATTATTGTTTCCGGTCTGGTTGAGTTTCTTGAGAGCAAGGAGATTCTCTCCCCACACCAGTTTGGATTCCGGAAATTTCGGTCTACTGGGGATCAGCTTCTCTTGGCTTATTCCAATGTTTCAGACTGGGTGGATGATGGCTTTGTTGTGGATGTTGTGCTGATTGATTTTTCAAAGGCATTCGATGTGGTTTCTCATGATGTGCTGATTCATAAGCTGAGGGAGGTGGGAGTTGGGCCACTTTTGCTTGGCTGGATTTGTTCGTTTTTGGCTGGTCGCTCTCTGAGGGTTGCTGTTGGTGGGTGTTGTAGTGGTTAGTCGAGAGAGGTGGTTAGTGGTGTGCCGCAGGGTTCTGTGCTGGGCACTGTGCTATTTCTGATCTATATTAATCACATTACAAAAGGAGTGCTATGTTCTTTAAAGGCATTTGCTGACAACTACAAGCTGTACCTTTGGTACAAGAGGGTGAAGGAGTCTGCGGTTGCTGGTGTGTCAAGTCTGCAGTCGGATTTGGATACAGTTGGCGCGGTTGCCTCATCTTGGAACTTGAGGCTGAACTCGGAGAAGTTTGTGGTGTTGAGGTTTGCTCGTGGGTTTGCGGAGTGGACTGATGAGAATCTGCTGGCTCAGTACTTCTTGAGTGGGATTCCATTGAAGTTTGTTTAATCCCACAGGGACCTTGGTGTGGTGGTTGATGTAAAACTGCAATTCCACCATCATGTCAGAGAGGTGGTGGGTAAGGCTTCCGGATTGGCCAGCAGCCGGCTGAGATCCACCGTTTGTCGTAGTCCTCACTTCCTGGTGTCCCTCTTTGTGATGCACATCAGGCCTCTCATGGATTATTGTTTGTCAGTGTGGAATGTGGGTTTTCTTGGGGATTTGAGATTGCTTGAGTCTGTGCAGAGGAGATGGACAAGAAATGTGGATGGTCTTGCTGAGTTGGATTACTTTTCCAGACTGAAGCAACTTGGCTTATTTTCTATAAAAGGAAGGTTCCTCAGGGCCGACCTCATTTAATTCTGGAGGATCATCTGCAGGTTGGATGGTGGTGCCGACCTTGGGGGTATTTTTTGGAGAGCTCCTGATGCAAGAACTCGGGGCCATCCCTATAAGCTTTTGATGCCGGCTTGTAATACGGACATCAAGAGGAGATTCTTTGGAGCACATGTGTTCAGTTGTGGAACAGCCTCTTGAGTTCTGTGGTGGAGTCAGATTCCCTGGCTGCATTCAAGAGGTTGCTTGCAGAGTTTTTGGGTGATATTCTGTTTGAGTTTGTTTAGGTTGGGGTGGGTTCTTCTGCAGCGTGTTGGCGTCCTGGCTTTGGATTTGTCTGCTTTTTGCTATGATGCTGGAGTGGTGGGTTGTGGTGCGTGTTTGTGTGTGTGTGTGT
>SDVV010031877.1:0-11496 GCA_016164225.1 Gammarus roeselii
TATATAAACAGGGCCGCACCAGCAGCCAGATGAAGCGCCCTGGTTCCGACTGAAGCGCTGATGTTGACGTCCACGCCCCGCGACACAAGGTACTCCACCACCTGCGGGAGAAGGTGGTGGTGTTAAAGCGGTAAGATCGGATTATATCAGGGGATATAATCGTGATTTGAAAATAAGATCGAATTGATTTTATGGATATTGAACACTGTTTCAAAAACAGAAAATATAGTAGTACATGTTTCCAGTTGGAATTGAGATTGTTTTATTGTGGTCAGGTTTTAGAACAAAGTTTTCTGAGCTCTCCCACTTATTCTTCCACCCACCGGCATGTGGTTGAGCAGTGCGGCGATATGCAGAGGTGCGTAGGACGCCTGATCGCGAGCCTCGATGTTGGCGCCACGCTGGGACAGTAGGCGCACCACACTCAGGTGTCCCGCCAGGCAAGCGAGATGCAGGGCTGTGAGGGACCCCGCTCCGGTGTGGTCAATGTGGGGGCAGTGTTCTACCAACAGCTGCACCACGTCACAACAGCCCTGCACATGTGGCAGTATACCGTCATGAGGAGTTTAGCATAATACTTCAACACTGCAATACGCCACTGCAGCCCTGCACACATGGCAGTATACCGTCATGAGTTTAGCATAACACTATGACGCTGCAATACACCACTGCAGCCCTGCACACATGGCGTATAGCGTCATGAGGAGTTTAGCATAACACTATGACGCTGCAATACGCCACTGCAGCCCTGCACACATGGCAGTACAGCGTCATGAGGAGTTTAGCATAACACTATGACGCTGCACACGACATCAGATCATCTTCGGGACAGGTGCATTAGTGGCTGTACTTGAACATTACAAAATTTTGAAATGCAGCATTGGATGATGTATGTATTTTGAACGCACGTAGACCATAAAAGAGCTAGATTTAACAGGACTCTCGTGTGATTGACAGGCTTACATTTATTCCAGAAATCATAATGACGTTGAACTGTTGAAATAACAAACATCGGTCAGACTATATTTGTTAATAAAACAGCCTGCCTTATTGCCAGAAATTCAAATTGCAGCGTTTAATTTGCACAATTCGATATTTACAAAAATAGGCATAAACTGTTACCAAGCATCTTAAATAATCAAATTTTGACTAAGAGCTGTTTTAATAATGATTCTGACGGTGCGTGGGAAATTGATTTGGTACTAGGAGATGAATTTGAAGTCGTTTCAATTCGAATTTGTGCGGTAAAGTAGATCCAAGAATTACAACAAGTTGTATCGCCGTTGTCAAAAATGTAGCAGTGTTTTTCCAGTGACAAACAAACAAGAATACGTCCGTTAATGTTCACATCCTTTCATTTATCAAGCAGTCATCAAGTACGGGAAAGATTCTATTGATACTAAACTAGTTACGGAAAACAGTAGTTAACGAACGCTGTGGTGCTTAATTGAGTTCTATTTGCAAAACAGGCCAGTAACTAGAAGCCATTGACAATTAATTTATTTACCGCCAACCGTTTGGATCCGTCAATGACCAGTAGGCCGAGTCCAAATTTTGTTGCACTCGCCACACGTCTAACGAAGAGTGACTGTAGTGTTTTATAGACTCAAGTATATTGCTTGGTTTTTGATACACTTTGAACTATTGTAAGTTTACGTATTTTGGTTATTCAAAAGTTGTTTTTGCTCGTAGCTGCCTTTATTAGTAGTGGTGCTGCCAGTTTCTGAGACGGTACTTTAGTTTCTATAAGACAAGCTTATGTCAATTAGTTTTGACTACGGTTACTATGCTCCCTTGGCTGGTTAATTCTCTTACGGGTTCTAAACTACATGTATACTACACTTATGAACTCATCGTCTTCCAGTAGTTACGTCTATGATATTTCTATCCATAGGCATCTTCGTCCATTGTCACGGCCCTACACGACACGAAGCATACACACCATTAGCTTTGCCACTGCGATCAAACAACGGGCTGTCTTTCTTCAACAGCTGAGACCTCGCGAGCCCCTTGCACGCTTTGTGAGTTCATTCCCATGAGAACTGAAGGGAACACTTGCTTTACAAAATATCTTGGATGAACAACTCATCAGAAATCAAGTGAGTATCTACTTTAATATCATATTACAGTTAGCGCATGAATACCGTTACAATACGCGTTGCTTCTATTTAGATGGCACACACAAAAGGAGCGCCAAACGGCCCTGCACAGTTAGTTGCCTGGCGCACAACAACGGGGTTGCCAAACCAGGTCACTCTTACCACACATAATACAAAATGCGGGTTGGCACTAAGGAATATCTCACCGTGGCAAATGTTAGCTGCTAACACTTAGCAAAAAACTGCTTCCCTGATGTTAGCATGGATGCAATTTTTTAGATTTTATAAGAAAAAAAATGAATAAAGCCTGTTGAGGGGGATTTTTTTATTTTTCAATGCAAAGATACTAATCTCCAATGCTCTTCCGCCCAACTTCTTGAAACTGTTATTCAAACCGGAGAAACAATTGGAATGCACAAGTTACAATTTATACAAAACGCAATGATATCGGCTTCTTATTGGATCTGCTAGAACAGATAAATATTGACACAACAATCAAACAGAAATAATAGCACTATGTTGTAGAAAAAATTACATTAAAAGAAGATAATCACGACTAAGCTTAGTATTGCAAACAACTGAACGATAAGATAGTTTTGTTGCGCAAAATATCGCAAGGGCACTCGTGTTCCAACAACACACTATACACACACATCAGTACAGGCCACTCCAATGACAGTCAAGCTGTTATTACTTTTTTGTTAGTTGCTGCACGCCATCAACCTGGTAAGCCGCCAAGTGGAGGGGAGAGAAGCCATTCTTGCTGATGATGGCCGAGTCCGCCCCCTTGTCGAGAAGCATCTTAACGCAAGCGATGGCGTCGTCTCCAGCCAAGTTTTCCGCTGGCAGGGGACTTGCACACCTCATGCTCTCCTTGCCACAAGTTTTAACGCTCTTCTTAGCCTTTGGAGATTTCTTTTCCGGCACATTATCAGTTGATTTTTCTTCTGTTATTGTCAACTTTTCCTGACTGTGCTCTCCATCATTTGAGAGGGGTGAAAGATCAGTTCGATGGAAGCCAGCTTCTGGGGACAATTTACTAGAGAGTTTCTGCACCTTTTTGAGCGTCTTGCTGTTCCTGTCCCTGGGTTTGGTGTTGGAGAGCTGCAGCACGGATCTATGCACAGTGGGGATAAGGTGGGACCGAGGTACGGTGAATTGTATGTTCGAAACCTGGGCTTGACGATTGAATCATAATTACGCACTTAGCGTGACCTAGTGCTATTCCGAGTCATTTATGTCAGTAACAAGCGTGGAATCAAAAACCTTTCATGCTAATGACACTAAGTTTCGACAATAGATTGACCGCTGAGACAGGGGCGGGGAAACTGGTAGAGCCCTTCAATATAATATTGAGCGATGCTGGTCCCAATGCCAAGAAAGTTCAAAAAGAGAAAAGAGAAGATTCATCTGCACTGTTTTTTTGTAACTATCTGAAAGCGGGGCTAATGAAAGCACGTGTAGACCAGTGATTAATACGATATTCAACACGGAAACACTCAGCGTCGGTAATTCATCCAATGACCTTTTGGGCAGTAACCATTCTCGATGTCAGACATCATTCTAAAACAGTGGATCTGATTTTTTCTGCGGCCGATAACCTAAGGATCACGGCCAGTCGATCTCCTCCCAATCCTGTTAACAACTGCAATCGTCAGACACACGTCCATGTTCAGCCCGTCCATGAGCCGACTCCCGTACTGTCATCTTGTTGCCTGAAGTCGTATCCACGTCGAATGTCTGTTTTTCTATTCACTCCAATAGTCAGAAACGTTGAAATCGTCTAACTCCAACATTGTCGATGCTCGTAATCTGCAGTTTCTCCATCCTTGGGATGAGTTCGTTTACTTTATCCATTCCATAACTGCTTACGTACTCCCATCGAGTGAATTCACACAGTCTTTATCATTAATGACAGGTTTAGTTATGTGCCGGATCTCCCCTCCGTACTTTAGTGCCAGTTCGCCCCAGGCTGATGCGGCAGCTCAGACGATACTCAATAATTGATTTGTGGTTTGTCCCAGCTTCCATTCACCTTTGCTACCACCAATCCTTCCCGTGCTCATTCCTTCCTCTATTTTACTTCACTATAATGAGTCTGTTCAGTTCATTTCTTCCCGACTTTTCAATTCATTTTGCAATGCCCTTGATCACCTTACCCGACCCTATTATCGAGTTCTTGCCTATTGTGCATGCACCCTTCCCATCAGCTAATCAATACTACTCCTGCTGATTTGAATAATTATTAACATCAGAATTGACTCTTCATGCGCCTGACTCATATTGTTGTATTTGTCTGTTACTTTTGTAGACCGATGTTTTACTAATCCACATCCATGCACACCTTTAGTGCTCCTGTTCATCCCGTCCTTTCCTATCAGTATCAGCTCACCCCGTGCCTCTGCCCCTCCTGTCTTCGGTGTCCCTGTACTGCCGCCACGCGTCCCTTGAGAGGCAGCAGAGGTGCAGCAGCGTTAGGCCCGTCTCCAGCCTCTCGCCAACATTCTCGGTGGTTAGCAGTTTCTTGAGTTGGTTGTTATCCCCTTCACTGCAACGAGGCGGCAGCCGTGTCAGAGGTGACAAGAGAGATGGAGGATCGGCAATGTATGTCGTAAGCACTAATAATGTAGCAAATTAACAGTTATCAATATTTGTTTTGATGTATATGTTGTATAACTTTTCACAATGGGCGCCTCCGGTCAATAGGGAAGGATAACCAAACCAATTGAGATTAAACATTTCTTTGTATGTGTCTGCAGTTGCAGAACAACGTTTTTTTTAACAAATAGTTGTGGATGCCAACAAGTAAAATATATGTTTAGCGTTATTATAATCAGATAGTGCTAAAGCCAGTTTTATGATTTTCTACCTGTTGTAAGAAAATACGGATAACATGTTTGAATCTGTAACCACTCCGACGAGACTCTAGTAAGTAAATTTACTTTCTAGTCGAACTCCGTTTACCAACAGACACCTTCTACAAGCTGTCATGCGTTCATGGCTAATCAACATTTCTCTTTACACCTGTTTTGGTTCTTGTTCTACTAACTGGCGAGCAGCCTCATGACAACAAGAAGTCACCCCTCCCAAGCTTCATCTCCTCTACCCGTCTGGCGAGCCGTACCAGCAAGCTCGCTGCAGTGGCGACAGCGAGGTGACGCCCACCAGCGCGAGGTCTGCCCCCAGCTTACGCTCCAGTCTGTTATAGCTCTGCAGCACGCGTCGCAGAAGCTCCTCCGAGCATGTGTAGGGCGGCCGCGACTTGTAGTTACCCATGAGTCCGGTGCTGGTGGAGGGAGGGTCTGATAAGGTATAAGCTCTTAAATACTTATTTCACAACAACATAGCAATTCACGTATAAATATCGTTCTTGGTAATAATATCACTGATGCTGATTTTTTTTGTGTATTTACTGAACTATGATTATAATGTTCAAAACTTTGCGTGCGCCTTGATTGTCCGGTTTTTATACCCCATTGGGTTAGATTAATCCGTATTTTGCTGCCATTCTCCTCATCACAAACTACTAGAATCAATGACAAATGATAAACGTTCATCGTAAACTATCATATTGCGGGCAAACAGGCAGACTCAAAGCATGTTCTTCTTTGCAACAGACGCCTCAGAATAATCCGGGTAGAATGAATATCATCAGCTCAAATGTTTAAAGTGTCAAATCTACACAAAATATCATACAAGAGTAAATATCCACGTCTGTCAAACTATTCCAGCTCCATGCCTTATTGCAGAGCCTTAATCATAATAAAATTGTTACTTGGAAAAGCAGCGACCAGCGCGTGTCATGCAGTCAACCCACTGTGATTCACCGCTGTGCCAACGATCATGATATATTATTAATATACCCAAGATTTATAAACACGGGGTATCCGTCTGAGACACGCTCTACACTAGGCGTCATGTTGCGTGGCTTGCGACAGTTTATGATTGATAAGTCCCCGCCCACTTCTTCGAGCAGCGCGCAGTCTCTTTTTGTTACGCTGGGCTTATTTCATCACAGCGAGCAAGCGGGCCGCCTCGTTGGACGCGGTAATCAGAAATTTCTCGTGATAGCAAAGTCCGTATGATAAAAAGTTTCTTGTATGTTTATATTGAAAAGTTTATAGCGAACGAAATGTTATTCAAATATGGTGGGTTGTCACAATTAGATGGTGTTGTAAACTAATTATTAATGAATTGATGAACATTACACACGTACTAGCTCCAGACACGATACGTAACTTCAGTTTGTATTTCCCAACTATGAATATTTTCGTTAGTACTTATCTATTAGGGCGCATTTGCCAAGCTTTCACTCGACAGGTATCTGCGCACCACTTGCGAATATGTCTGTTCCCGTCAACAGCTGGGCTGCTACTGTCAGGGTTGTCACTAACATCAGTTCGATGATACAGTAAACACCAGATCGTGTAGGCAACATGTCCACTCCTAACAGATCGTAGACGCAGAATACGGTTTGGCACAATCCATAAGAAATGTGCCATACGCAGAACCAACCTTTTCCTGAGTGCGTTCCGTTGTTACCCTGAACGGTCGCTTCAGCGACGTAACAGTTTTCTGCGCACTTTGCTTCAATGCGCGCGGGACACTGTCGCAAACGAACACTGAACGTGTACGAAATGCGCATTAGTTTTACGGGCGCTTCAGCGTCGTAACAGTTTTCTGCGCACTTTGCTTCAATGCGCGTGGGACACTGTCGTAAACGAATACTGAACGTGTACGAAATGCGCATTAGTTTTTGGTGGCGCTCAGCCTTCATTTGATCTTGGACTTTGTATAGTCGGAGATGCTTACTTGCATTTCATTTCCTTTTATTTCTATTTCATTCTATTTCATTTTATTTCATTCTATTTCTATTTCATTCTAATTCATTGAGGCCGCCGTGGCCGAGTGGTTAGCGTATCCGACTGCAGTGTCAGCCTCTGGTGCTGAATGTCGCGAGTTCGAGCCTCGGCAGGGACACGGCGGTCTTGTGGCGGGAAGATTGGGCTCCTCCCCCCTCTGTGTCTGCCTAACTTAGCCACCCCCCTAACTAGAGGGAAACGGCTGTATGTCTATACATACATACATTCTATTTCATTACAGTGGGTTTTCATTATAGAGTTTTAATTTAAAGGTGAATAAAACGTTTTAAATAAATCGTACATAAATTTCCGTGACACCAATCGAAAGCTAGGAACCATGAGTTTGAGATGAACGAAACTAATTAGGTCATCATCAGTGAACAAATCGTATTGTTCTCCTAAAATACTTCCAGAAAAGACAGCACAAAATGTAGCCTTAACCCGTAGTCATTATAATAAATCTTCTGCACAAGATGGATTTTGTACGGATAAAACTTTTAAATTTTGTTTCAATATGCGCCGTAATGTTGTTTTACAATTTGGAGCTTGTCCGAAAGCCTCGGTACGGGTTAATGTGGAGTACGAACGACGTCTTTACGAACAGATGCGATGTTGTCACTGCTTCTTCTTGTCCGAGATCGACCAGGACGCTGTTCCTCCTGAACGGTGCCAAGTCACTTAATTTTAGCGACAGCGCGTCGAATACTGCGAGGTGAGGGAACATTTGTGTTCACGTAAATCCTTCTGAAAGCCCTTTTTGTTACTACAGTGGAACCGCTGTTTTTAAAATAGAACTGAACAATATGAGATCGCTGCTTAGTAGATAGTTTCTCTCTTTTTCAGAATAAGACGATAAAGAAAATGTGGTCGTTAAATATGTTGCAATGTTTAGTAGGCATGATACGAAATAAATCTCCTGAATGGAAGCTTTCAATCGAAAGCAGCGAAAATTTCGTATGAATTGTGAAAAGCGTTTAATTGAGCAATAAACACGTATTCGATTAAACGTTGGTTACTTATTTACTGCCTTACAAATAGTGTCATGAACTAAGAAATTATTGATATATCTAACGGCAAAGGGTATATTATGTTCAATCATATAATTATTTTACAAGATACGGCGTCGTCAGTTCTACGCCTAGACAGAAGTCAAATATCTGACATCCGAAACATCACGAACTGAAATAACGTTGCCGACACTCTTTTAGTGGCATATTGTCAGCTTGCCTTCAAGCGGCACTTGAAAAGCGACATATACATGGCAGCAGTAATATAGGATGGCTCTGCCTGCCTAGTTAGGCCTTTTATTTGATTTATTTGAGTAATGAACCAAACAGAGGGTCATAGTTACCAGAAGAACAGAAACATTTCCAAATAATCTGCACAGAAATATGACGTCATCACATCAGAATATGTGAAAAAACTCACAGGCTTTAGACTCTTTCTCCACACCACGACTCCCATCCCGCTTTTATACTCACCGCCGAGTCGTCCGGCGTCAGGGGTGGACTTCTACTGTAACGATGTCCTTGAAGCTGGTGCGAGTGTCGGCAACAGGGCGTCAGGCATTGCAACACTGCATTCAGATCGACAGACCTCCATTGGTCGGAATAAGGAAGCAGTGAATTATTAAAATTACGACTTCTGTGGAGCAGGTTTTGAATTAATTATTCCTACCAATATATCATTTACTTTACGTTAAAAACATATACGTTATTGTAATGTTGATTTCATTTCCGGTAGACTTGATTGTACAGTTTTCATCTATCACAGCCGACGGATTGTATCGAATTGCATGGGTCTACTAAGGTGCAACGGACATATACAATTTTACTTATATTGTATTCAAGAAGGTGAATAAAATTCCCAACTCACTACCCCAGCTGTCGATGACCTGAGTTAGGGACATAAGTGAACCATAACATAGCATCAGTTTCAGTCTCATGATCAGCATTGGTACGCATCATGGCTTGCAGGTCACAAATCACGCAATGCCTGCACTGCAAATTTAATTTTTGTGTATAATGTAAAGTGTGCTGGGCTGTTTCCTTAGAAATTTCCCTTTGTCCTCTCCAGCACCGGATGGGGTATGCAATGCGCGAACAAGGAGTGTCCTCCCTTGGCAGGTCCAGCACCGGATGAGACATGCAATGCGCCACAAGGAGTGTCCTCCCTTGGCAGGTCCAGCACCGGATGAGACATGCAATGCGCCACAAGGAGTGTCCTCCCTTGTCGTGTCCAGCACCGGATGAGACATGCAATGCGCCACAAGGAGTGTCCACCCTTGTCAGGTCCAGCACCGGATGAGACATGCAATGCGCCACAAGGAGTGTCCTCCCTTGTCGTGTCCAGCACCGGATGGGCATGCAATCTGCCACAAGGAGTGTCCTCTCTTGTCGTGTCCAGCACCGGCTGGGGTATGCAATGCGTGAACAAGGAGTGTCCTCCCTTGGCAGGTCCAGCACCGGATGGGGTATGCAATGCGCGAACAAGGAGTGTTCACCCTTGTCAGGTCCAGCACCGGATGAGACATGCAATGCGCCACAAGGAGTGTCCACCCTTGTCAGGTCCAGCACCGGATGAGACATGCAATGCGCCACAAGGAGTGTCCACCCTTGTCAGGTCCAGCACCGGATGAGACATGCAATGCGCCACATGGAGTGTCCTCCCTTGTCGTGTCCAGCACCGGATGGGGCATTCAATGCGCGAACAAGGAGTGTTGTCCTCAGAAAACTTTGCCCATTGAAGTCGTCAAGAAAAATGATGTATCGGAGTCAAACGGAATTTGGAATTGCCCAATGGTTTTGAGTTAAGCTTTTTAGATAGAAAAAGGAGCGAATTGTACATGCGATGACCAGTGAGGCGCAGAGTTCAGTTTAAAAGTAACACCGTTTTATTTTAGACTGGATTTCTAAAAACAACGCCGCTCATTACATCGTTATTTGAACGCAAAAAACACGTGTTCAGGTGGCATTCATTCATCGTTCAATAGACATACATTTCTTGACATTTGTAAGTATGTATAACAAGTAGATTTTATTGATTACATTTATACTGAAAGTGCGTATAACATTTATACTGAAAGTGCGTTTAACATACAAGAAAGGACTGGCTCAGTACGGTCCATTTTGTGTTAGCTAATAACTTTGTGTCCACACAATCAGAACTGTTTTCTTTGTTAGTTTTGAGTAGAAAAGCTGGTTGAGTGGATAACCATGAAAATCTTCATCATCTCCTGAGACGTGCCTCTTATAATAAATACGTAATGAAATTGATTCTCATGAAGTTTTCTCATAACGTGAGTCGACTAGAGCTGGTGAGGCATTTCCAAAACATCAATCTAACTATAACAAAAGAAAACAAAAAAATCTTAAGCATGTGAGAAAATAATTTGACCACTCCAACCATCTCCATCCAGTCTATGTTAGGAATGTTAAACGGACGAATCGAAAAGTATTGTTGTTTTCCTCTTTAGAGATAGACTAGATGGACTGATGGAATTCGTAACTGAACGTATAGACGGGTAAACTTACAGAACAAAAATGTGCCCAAACTAAACCAAATTTCTCATATGTCCATACTGCTATGACTACGTCATCAATCGAGCATTTTTTTAGTTTTCGCTTACCATTTCTTCTGCTGATAGTAATGGGACAAGAGTTTTCAACTTAAGAAGACCCTCCGGCATCAATGTCTCTTATAACACACCATATCTGAGTTTAGCAAAGCTATGCAACAACCCGTTAACCGTGAATGAAAGATGTTAACATTTTCGTAAACGATTTAACGTTGAAATTAACTTTGAAAAGCCTTATTGCACTAATTAACTTTTGTTTCATTTAACTTTCGCTAACGCATGCCCGTTAATCCCAAAAAATCTTAAATACGGTGTGTAGGTGTCCCGTTACATACTGCGCTACGAACGGTTCCGTTTTTTTCAGACGAAATAATTATTTTTTAAGACACAGCCTCAACAATGCCTGCGTGGAACGTTTTCTACAGTGGGCGTCAGTGTGAAACAAGAGGGTGCTGAGAGAGGTGTGAGTGGACGTCTACGTGGCAGTGACCGGTATAACTCGGACGACCACCAGTTCGTTACCAGCGTTTGGTTATTTTACTGGCCTGTTCGTCACCAACATTTGACTGTATAATTAAAAAATGTCTAAACTAAATTGCAGTACATCTGTTGCTATGCCAGAAAATATTGGTTACGTATATTGAGTTTATCTTTACAGCAGAGAGTCGTGACATTCTTGAGACCTATATCTGTTGTTTTTATGGGGTTTTAGTCCTTCTTCTGAGTGTGTGTGTGCAGAGAGTCGGGTATCCCTTGAGAGCTATAATTGTTTTTGTATGTGTGTTTTTGTCCTTTAGCTCAATTTTTTTGTCAGAAATAAAAACTAACGTTAACGGGGTCTCGACAACTCCTGTTAAATTTTTAAAGAATGAACTGATTAACGGTATCTAAATTAAAATTTTTGGTTAACAAATTACATGTTAACCAAGTTAACTTTTGGATTAACGGTGACCACCTT
>SDVV010031878.1:0-11496 GCA_016164225.1 Gammarus roeselii
TACCAAAATGTTGCAATAACCTACCAATTGTGACTGGAATAATGTGGAAGATGCAAAACATTGCCTAAATTCAATATCGCACATAAAGGCTTCAAATTGAGATATGAGACATACCTACCACACTAATCCTAGTAACAGTATATATAGGGATAAATGAACATAACAGACAAAAATATCCCAGCCCCTCAACGGCTTCAAATCCACCAAACAACCTCCGAATGAGTTAAATGTACTACAGCTAGATAAGAATACCAAGAGATATGTCCACAGAAAAAATATATAGAAACAATAAGTCATCCATAAATATGTAACGATACATACACTCACAACGTAGCAAACCTGCACGGAAATGAATTTATAAGACAAAGAACATGCAAGAGCATACACACATAATTTTCCCGGAACACATTCAAATGACCTGCAAACTACCTGACTAATAATCCATACTTTTCCTGTAGATAATATATACGTATGAAATAAATAGATGGAAAACACAGAACCTTGGCTAAAAAATCAATATCAGGTTGGTACCATACAGGATAGATCGCACACCAAGGCTGCAAATTGAGTTATAAAACATGCCAACCACACTAATCCTAGAAAAGAATATATAGTGATTAATGACCAAATAAATGAGAAAATATTCCCCCCCCCCGCTACGAATCCAGCAATCAAGCATCGCATGAGTTAATTATACTCATAAGTGATTATTCTCTAGGATTGATTCAGTCATCCTGTAAATATTGTATCTATTTTCCTTCATCGGTTAGCTCACAAAGAAAAACGAATGCAGTTGTTAGCGCAAGAGTACTGATTAATACAATCGGATAAAAATAACAATAAACTAATTGATTCTATGCTACGTGTAAATTGATCAACAACGAGCAACGTAGAAACTGATATCGTGGTTGAAAATTCATCATGAAGGTGTCCGGAAAGCGGGGCTTTTTAATTTATAATACTATGTATAAGTTATTATCAATAAAAACTATCATATAAATGTATGATTATCAATACCCCCCAAAAAACATTCAGAAAACACAGCATTGAACATGCAATATGACATGCAACGAAGTTGCAATATCCCCCATGCCTTGAAATGCTAATACCCTTATTTAAATATGTAACATGTTAACATGTATAAGCTTTCCGCTCACTTACCCCCGTCCTATCCTACGCTTCCCGCCCCTCGTTTCTGCGCGAGCCCCCGTACGGCCACTTGAGTTAAGGTTGCATGAGTTGCACCCTACCCTCCGCTTACCAAAATGATCCTAGAAAGCGGTTTTCGCACCCTTATACACTACTCACCATTGTACACATTTACACCCTAATATATGCATATAATGACCGATACAGACATTGGTGTACACATGTAAGCACCAATGTACGCATATAATGGGCGCTGCAGGCACCATGTACACACATGTACGCACTGATGTATGCATATAATGACCGATCCCTGCACTAATGTATGCAATCTACGCTGTTCCTACCGAGTCAATAATTATGTATTATGATGGATATGTAGGGTATTGATATATATGATGATCTCCGCTTGGACAATATATTTAACCTATCTCACAGTTTGATTACACTCATCCAATTTTGATCAAGCAAATATTCTTTTGTAGTTGGTGTTCAAATTTCAGAACATTATCGTCATCGATAATCGTTTTAGAGAGGATAAAAAAGATACAAATGACGGTGTATGGCAACCTTCTTGTCCAAGACGACGTACATTGTTGAATGAATCGATGGGGAAATTCATTTCTTTCAATACCTACATAAACATCAAACCTATATACAAACAGGTTATTAGCTTTGATTGTCCTAATCCATTAATCTAACATGAAGAAAAACTTATTCATGTATAAAACATTGATAGTAATGAAGTGAATTAGAACTATTGGAATCAGGGAGCTGAGTCTCATCCAAGCATGCAAGGGGAATAACGATGCGGATACAGAGACAAATACAGACACTAGGCCGAAATCCCCCGTCCAAACCCCATGCTGGGGGATTTCGGTCTAGTGTCTGTATCTGTATCTGTATCTGTATCGTTATCTCCTTTGCATGTATGGATCCATTTCCATTTCCCTTAATTACTTGCAAAGTTTGAAATATGAATCAGTTTTACGTCATGATAGATTAAGAGAATTAGTCAATCTGAGTTAAATACCATATCTATACATAGGTTTGATGGTTATGTAGGTGTTGAAATTTGTGAATATCCCCATCGATTTATTCAACAGTGTACGTCATCCTCTCTATATAGGTCTCAATGCGATCCGTAACAAGGGCTGTTGACTGGCGTCAAACCATTGTTATCTTGCTTGTATGACATGAATTTCTTCACGTCCGTCTACATTTTGATCTATCAATAGCAGTTCGACAATGCTATTCCATTCATGATTGAGCATATATTGTTTATTTTTTCAACTGTAAATTTCATCGATTGATTGAATGCTAGAGTGATTCATATTATTTTGAATTTTGATACAATTCCACATCAAAACCTAACCTAACCTTATGCATGGTATTCACTCGTCGATATATACATATGAAGCCCTCCACTTGACTCTAATATCATTTGTACGTCTAGGTTTTTTATTTCGTGGTCACTCTCTATAAGATTATTTACCACCTATGACGTGATATTTGTATAAATGTATATGTTTGTCTCTGTATAGGGTCGCTATCCCTGGCGCTAAATTCTTTTATAGCTAACGTCAGATCAGCCCCTTTCATCTCCGTCATCTACCATATCAGTCACAAGCTGTTCCGACTACCTACCTATGGTACCATTTTTTAACAGCGAACATTCATAGCGTTCCTCAGTCACACCAGCCACTGTCATATCTGCCAGTGACATTCCGCCTAAACTCTGTTTCAGTCCACGTCAGAATCAGTCACAAGGCGTACGATTTTACTGGTTATTACTTTAATGAAACTTTTCCTACCCAACCTAACCTAACCTAGGGTACGTGTTTAGAACCCGCGGGGCAAAGGTACGTATTTCTAACCCGCTGGGCAAGCATACGTATTTTTCTAGAGTACGTAATGCCATTTTTAGCGTTCTTTTATTGGAGTTTAATTACAGTGATAACCAGTAGGTTGGTACGCCTGTTTAGGTGTAAAGACAGTGGCAGATATGACAGTGGCAGATTTTGAAATGACGGAAAATTCGTGTGGGCTGATACATCGTTTAGGTCGAAAGCACGTGTGATGAAAGGTTTTTAGCGGTTATGACAGTGTCCGGCCATGACATGAGGTGAAGTGAAGTGGCGATAGTGCGCGTGTGCGGAAATAATTTTAGCGCTAACGCTGGGCTCCCTCTGTATATGTGTGTATATGTTTGTGTGTAAGTGCGCGTTCATGTATGCCTTCATGTATATGTACGAGTGACATAAAAATATATATAACAAATTGATGTTCACAATAAGGAAAAATGTGTGACATCAGAAGCAAATCGGTGTATTGAAGTGCTACGATTGATACTAAAAATGGATCCGAGCTCATTTGTTTTATTGTGAACTTCAATTTGTTATATTATTTTTCACACGTACATATACACGTACAAGAAAGCATACATGAAGACATACAGGAACGCACACGTACACACAGAAATATACACACATATACAAATAAAAACATATACATTTATACAAGTATAACGTCAAAGGTGGTAAATAATCTTATAGAGAGTGAACACGAAATCAAAAACATGTATCTACAAATGATATTTAAAGTCGTGTGGAGGGCTTTCTATGCATATATCAATGAGTGAATATCATGCTAAGGTTAGGTTAGGTTTTGATGTAGAATTGAGTCAAAATTCAAACTAATATGAATCACGGATAGCATTTATTCAATCGATGAAATTTACAGATGAAAAAATGTCCAGTATCTGCTCAATCAAGATTGGAATAGTGTAGTCGAACTGCTAAAGATAGATCAAAAAGTAGAGGGACGTGGATAGATTCATGCCATACAAGCGAAATAACAATGGTTTGACGCCAGCCAACAGCCCTTATTACGTATCGCATTGAGACCTTAATAGAGAGGATAATATATATGTCCAAGATGACGTACAGTGTTGAATAATTCAATGGGAGATTCATATATTACAATACCTACATAAGCATCAAACCTATATAAAAATAGGTTATGTAGCTTAGATTGACGAAATCTCTCAATCTAACAAGACGAAAAACTGATCCTTTTTTAAAACTTTGCAAGTAATAAAATGAATTAGATCTATTGGAGTTAGGGTGCTGAGCTTCATCCAAACACGCAAGGGTGATAACGTTAATGTTCTGAAGTCTAAACAACAACTGCAAGAGGATATTGCTTGATCAAGATTTTATGAGTGTAATCAAACAGATATATTGACCAAGTGGAGATTATCGTATATATCAATACCTTACATAACCATCGCAATGTTATAAGCTTTTAGTTGAAGGTTGTTGAAATAAGGTAAAGGTGCGAAGGTTCAAAAGATTACAAGTTGTTTTATAATATTAATTTGAGTTAAAAACATAGTAACAGGTCAACAGGTTAATTCTCAAACGAGTATGATTATTGATTGTGATATTAACAGACACAACAGAACAAAAGTGTATTATGTGTATAAATGAATTGAACAGTTGTATGAACAAAAAAGAGATAAACATTGTAAAAAGGATTATGCAATGTAAACAGCACAAAATGAGTATAGAAAAACGATACATTTTAATACTATTACACGCATAATTTTCCAATAAGAGAACCACTATACAGTTTAGTCACTTAGAGGGGGCGTGTTATCCCAAATCCTTGACACTCATTAGCATAAATAAAGTTAGGCTGTAACTAATTTATAGACTTCTCCCAAAAATCTTTACAATATAAGGTTGCCCTGGTCTATGAGAGTGAAACACGGCCCCTTCTCGTATTAGGATCCCGGCCAAACATGCTGATTCGTCAATATTAATAGGATGACCCAAATGACTTACACTTGTCAACGTCTCTCGGTCAAGAAATCTAATACTGGGACGAACTGCCATTTGCTATAAGAAACACTTTTGAGAGTGATAGGAAATACGCAATGTAAAGGGATTCCCACCGTGTACCTTAGGGTAGGGTTGACAGGCCTGTACTGTTTCTCGCGCAGTGCGAACGACTCCAGTTTCATGAGAATGTCTGGATGGACATTCTGACGTACATATATATACATAAATTTATCTGCTAGCTGAGGCTGATCATATTACCCCCCATCCTTTATTAACGGAAAGTGTCCGCACTTTCAAGAGTCCTCGATTGAATATTATGAAATTCATTGTGTTAGATGATTGTTTGTGTTATTTGAGTGTCATTTTAATGTCGAGAAAAAAAAATTCTCTTTGCGGTCGACTAGGATTTATAGCATGTTTTGTACGTTTAGATCATTTGAAAAAAAAAGTCGATCCAAGTGTTTGGCGACATGGTTGCATATTTGATTTTGCTGGGAAGTGCTGAATAGAACTTTGATACTTTGCTTAACATTGATACTTTGCTTAAGGCGTACAACCATGCTGCTTGACAATTCGCCGGACCAATCTTTACAACGTTTTGCCTGTTTGACAGGTGGCCACGGAGAGATGGGATACAAACTGTCTCCTAGTTTCGTTGTATTTGTTTTGCTCATTTCAGCGCATGTTGTTTCAAGGTACCGTTGAACTAACATGTGCAAAAAGGGAACAAAGCTTATGAACTAATAACACAATACGGGAGACATGACTCATAGACTAATTGCCGTACACATTGTTATGGCAATAGTAAATGTCACACGCAAGTGACAGGTTGTACCTCACACATCTTATTACATATTTCCCCCTCTACTATTATTGTATTCAATAAATTGAACTTGGTTGCGCATCATTCTTACATTTACGTCGGACACACTGCATTTCACGTTTGATCGAAACACAACCATTCAAATTGTGGCCTTGATGTGTTATGATATGTTCATTATTGTTAACGCGTGTTAGAAGCGTGTGTTGCGGTTTATTTTATTAGGCTTGGTCAGTAAATTGGGTTAACGGTTAGAAATTCATAATGCTCGGTTTACTCTTTCGTATTCCCACGCCAGGTCTCCCGGAGATTAAAGTGGACTGCCGTTCGCTTATTTTTAAAAGCATTTGTCCGTACAGTGACCACGGCACGACAAGGCTAGACATTAGGATATTCTGATCTATATATATGTACGTGGAGTCAAAAGTAACTCAAAACACCTGGATTGGCTTTGCCTGCTCGTATCTCAGTCCTTACCTCCCCAGAAAAGAATTGCTTGATCGTTTTTCAATATAAAAAAACTAAGACGGTTCACCCTTTTATTTCCTGCGTCTGACCGAAGTCAGCGATGGTCGCTTAGGAACGACTTGCCTTCGTCTCCCTTTATTCACCGAGCCATCGCATGATTTGTTTTGTCATTGATTTCAGTGTGGTTGGTGAAGGGTTGTTCATTCATTCCTTTATTCACACGTTCGCTCGTTTTACACTCACATATCGCATCAGTCCAACTTGCACATCACCTGCCTTTGCGTCTAACTCATCACACGATGGACATTTCTCAAAATTACGGACAGTGGTGTTTTCACTTGAAAATACTTTCTTGACAATTGGACTTTAATTTCCTGAAATTAAATGCCGCACTTTTAGCGCAGACCTGGATGCTACAGGACAATTTATCGACAACACATGGAATCGACCTTACATGAGATAATATTGAAATTTACGAAAGCACATCGTGTGTTTAGACATTTCACCTAACCAATTGGTCATAAAAATTTGTACGAAATTTCTATTATCAAGACACTGTCTGAACTTTTATACAGAAAGGAACATTAAATTATTTTTGGGTGAATGACCCAATGTTGGATTATTTTTCATCTATCGAGCTCTACCTCGCGTCATTGTTTCATTTTGAAACTCTGTAAATTATATGTGTTACGCATTTTTCAACCTGTGATAATATTTTCAGTGATCAACTAAATCTTCAATTTTGTCACCAGTTGTCTACGTTCAATTGACACAAAAATTGTTTATATACTGCATAAGAGAACTTATATGCCACACCGGTGAGCTAAGGGCTAATTTTAATTAATAATCCAATAATGTATTTGCTTTATTTTTTTTCTTCTTTTTTATCCATTTTATGACATATTTTTCATTTTTTGTATATAAATGTATTTTTCTGTGCATTTCAGGATTTGCTTTCCACCATCGCAATCCATTTTTCTTGAATTATCTGCATGACAACAATCCCGATTAATAACGCTGGAACAACAGGTCGAATGATTTGCGCGCACCTAATTGAATTCACTTCTAAACAAATTTTGGAGTCATTTGCTGATGAATTCGAGCACAGATAAATTGAAAAGTTTTGTGGAGAACGATATATCACACTTAAGATTTGATGCGCTTCTTGATTCACTTCTTATTGCTTTAGTTACATATAGTTTGTATAAAATTGTTTCTGAAGCCCTCTGGGGGCTGTGAGGTTACGTCTTCTATGAAGCCACATTTTCCTGGCCGCTGTCTGGTTTGACCGACATGATTGCCACTTTGTCTGTCCTTGTCGATCAGCTGGTCGTGGCCGTTGACTATCGTGACCGCCCGTCCTGGCGGAGGGAGTCCGTCCACGGATGTGGCTGTCCTTTGCAATGCCATGCCAGGGATAGCCCGGTTGCCGTGCTGGCAGGTAAAAGGGGCTGAAAGATCCGTGATGGCAGCAGGGTGGTAGCATAGACGTTCCTCTCTGGTCAACCCCTCTGGACTGCCCGTTGGGCAGGCAGCAGGGTGGAGTTCATCGCCACTTGCTGTTTTGTTTATTTTGGTAGCATAAGGCACGAGAGGCGCGGCAAGGTCGAGTGTCATAAAAGAGAAGTGTGTATGGGGACTTGAAGCATTTCATTTTAAAGTGATGATTTTAATTTGTATTACAGTGAATGATTTAACTTTAATTTGTTTGCTCCAATATGCTGCACCGCTGTCTACCAGTGTTATAAGCTTTTAGTTGAAGGTTCTTGAAGTAAGGTGAAGGTGCGAAAGTTCAAATGATTACAAGTTGTTTTATAGTATTATTTTTAGTTATGAACATAGTAACAGGTCAACAGGTTAGTTCTCAAACGAGTATGATTATTGATTGTGATATTAACCGAAACAACAAAACAAAAGTGTATTTTATGTATAATCAAATTGAACAGTAAAAAGAACAAAGGAGATGAACAATGTAGAAAGGAGAAGACAAGGTTAACAGCTATAAGAAGTAAAGAAAAGCGAACAGCCAAAACCCACCCTGTAGGAAGATACAAAAACGATACATTTTAATCCTGAGGAATAATTACACGCATCTAAGTTTGAAAGTATTTATCACGCACTAAGAAGCGAAGTATCACACAAAGTTAATAACAGCCTATGGAATGACCCAATGCCGGAGTCTCTGTTCTAATGGGGCTTACCTCCTCCCCAAGCTGTTCTGTTACGGGCCTT
This sequence comes from Gammarus roeselii, assembly GCA_016164225.1. NCBI lineage: Eukaryota > Metazoa > Arthropoda > Malacostraca > Amphipoda > Gammaridae > Gammarus > Gammarus roeselii. The sequence goes on from SDVV010031878.1 coordinate 8,512, forward strand.
GCCTTTATGTGTATGAAATGATCCTCTAATAAGCGAACCACTATACAGTTTGGTCATTCAGAGGGAGCGTGTTATCCCAAATCCTTGATCCTTTTTGGCAAAAATAAATTTAGGTCGTTAGCTAATTTATAGGCTTCTCCCCCTATTTTTTACAATATAAGGTTACCCTGGGCTATGAGAGTGAAACACGGCCCCTCTTCGTTATAGGATCTCGGTCACACATGCTGATTCGTCGATTTTAACAGGACCACCCATATGACCTACACTTGTCAACGTCTCTCGTTCAAGAAATCTAATATGGGTACGAACTGTGGTTTGCTAAAATAAACACTTCATAGGGTGATAGGAAATACGCAAAGTGGTTTCCCACATTGTAACTTAAGCTAGGGTTGACAGGCCTGCACTGTTTCTCGCGCAGTGCGAACGACTCCAGCTTTATGAGAATGTCTGGATAGACATTCTGACAAACATATATAAACATAAATATATCTGATAGCTGAGGCTGATCATAACAGAAATACATCATTATTGACTAGGTTAGGATAGCGTAGATTGCATACATTATTTCTGGTATCGGTCATTATATACGCACATTAGTACGTACATGTGAACATTATTGCCTGGATCGGACAGTTATATGGTACATAAGTGCGTACATATGTGTAAATATGCATACATTAGTGGGTACATGCGTATACATGGTGCCTGCAGCGCTCATTATATGCATATATTGGTGCGTACATATGTACACTTAGTGTCTGGATCGGTCATTATATGCAAACATTTGTGCGTACATGTGTACATTTGTAGGTATACGAGGATATGTGTTATTTGCAATGCAAAAATAAAAATTAGCAAGTCAGGTTACACTTTCTTGTTTTTGCGCCTTATGAAACGACGCCCTCATCTTGAATATGATAATCTCAAAAATAAACGAGAAACTAAGCTCTATGGATGTAAAAAGAGTGTTGATAGAACATGTTGAATTGGACCAGGATCTCCAAAATAATGGGAAATAAAGTAATCGACGAGGTGAGAACGGTGTAAGGCCTGGAGATACATTCACTCATACTAAATATGAAGATTGGGTGAAAATAGGTGAATCGAACTGTGGGAAGAAAACTCAAACTTTCGACGATATCGCAAATAATGAAGATATGGAAATTACTGAAAATGTGGGTAAAGCATGCGACACATTAAGTGTAATGAAACCCAGTGTCAGTGATGTTGAATCGTGTAACAGTAATAACAAAGAAGCAATACTTGGAAAAGTGGAAAAGAGTCGTATTATCAAATAGGATAATAAAATGGTATCGTATGCAAGAAGCGTAAACTGGTACAGTAAAATCAGAAGTAAATCTAACTTTGTTTTCAGAAATGTTGGAAATGAGACCTGACGAGCTGAAAACATGTCTCGAACGATTGAGTGTTAGAAGAATTAGGTATATTTCTTGGAACTGTTCTAATATATTGAATGGGAATGTTACCTCCAGCAAGAAATATGATGAAATGATTCGATGTCATGAACCTTTTATTTAAAAAATTGGGTCGAGAAGATGTTCGCTCAAGTCTAAAACGAGCTTTTGGTTACAAAGATTGGAATTGAAATGCTGAATAAAATACTACCAAAAGTTCCTACCCATCTAAAATGTATACTAAATCAATGCGACACTAAGATGAAAAGTCAATAAACCAATAAGCCGGAGGAATACGCAATAGATGTGTTGTCGATGCTCTACTCGGCACACCAATCTCGTCATCTAACATGATTTGGCCCTCGTCAGGAACTTGCGCAATATAATTCATGTTATGTATCACGGGGTAATCTTCACCTCGGAAACTGTCTTTCTCTAAACAATAATCGTTAATATTAGCATAACACGGGGTGCAAATGAGGGGGTAAAATTTATCGGGAAATGGTATGGTATCGTCGTACTTTCGTCATTGATTTCGTCGAGTAACTCAATTATCGAATCTATATCGTTCATATTATCGGTAAATGATACTGAAACATCCGTATTGTCTGCTTGCTAGAGACTGCCTAGTGTGAAGATCAACTATACTGTCATCCACATGATGGCGAGACAATTGCAGGGGTACTGGGTCTGGCTGCATGGGCCCCAAAGGCGGGCACTGGCGAATTGCATTAGACCATGTTTGTACTGAGCGAATGGTTGCATAGGCTTGCGCAGGCGCCTCGTGGCTGGCTCCAACAACGCTGGACACCACTGCACTACTCGGGCCAGTCTGGCCATTGCACCATATAGTACTCGCCTTCCCATTCTTGCAGCTGGCCACGGGAAGATGGTGGTCACACACGGATTGATGCTGGTTTCTGATGGATTTTGTTATCCAAGTCAACGGATAATTGGATTAAATTCGAATATCAAGACAAAAAAAAACAATATTTTGCATCACTGTTTCTAATTATGATGATTTATACCCACCACTATATCAATTATTCGAATTCATTGCTAGTAAACACTATAAATCTCTGGTAATCATTAAAAATAGCATAACAACTATATAATATCTATGTAATTCTCTATCAACCGTCGTGTGACTCTATTAAACTCCGATCAAGCTAATCTGACAAATCAAGATGCGTAGCGAGTGTTTAGCCTAGGGGGACCCTATCCTCACAACCCTCTGTCGAAAAAGTGTTTCATAAAAGTATATTTACCTGATAAAATACAGCTATCTACGGGGTGACTTCGGACTTCGTATTGCCTCCGTACCGTCTTCCAGCATGCTCAGACGAGAAAATACGCTGCCTTGGATCACGATATGGTCCATATCATAATACAAATATACAGCAAGCTAGTCACAATGGGTACGACCACGCCCCTGCGGAAACTCTATTTATCACGTGATCATTATCTTGACTCGTGGGTCGTTCAATACCTGGCACCTCCTGCAGCTCTACGAATGCGTAACAGCTCTCATCACAAGACAAAATTTCCCTGCAGGAAGAAGTATATTTGA
>SDVV010031879.1:0-11496 GCA_016164225.1 Gammarus roeselii
TAGCCCCATAAGAAAAAGTCGCATGGGGTCAAATCGGGAGAACAAGGGGGCCAAGGAATGTCACCAAATCGTGAAATCAAACGATTTGGAAAGCAATCTTTTAACAATGCCATCGTTTCTCTTGTCGTATGTGCGGTGGCTCCATCCTGTTGAAACCACGTGTGGTGAACATTTTGTCTCTCAAGTTTTGGAATAAGAAAATCTCACATCATCGAGCGGTACCTTTTACCAGTGACTGTTACAGTTGCGTTATCATTTTCAAAAAAGTAAGGTCCATAAACACGTGAAGCTGATATTCCGCACCACACAGTAACACGAAGAGAATGCAATGGTCTTTCTTGGATTTCGCGCGGATTTTCATCGCTCCAAATTCTGGAATTATGATTGTTTACATGACCGGTTAAGTGAAAGTGAGCTTCGTCAGAGGAGATGATGTTTTCTATGAAAGTGGCATCCTCGCACAAACGAAGAAAGGATTCGGAATATCCAAGACGTTGGTGATGATCATTAGGCAATAACTGTTGAGTCAACTGAATTTTGTAGGGCTTCAACTCTAAGTCTTTTTTCAGAATGCGGCATAATGTCGATTGAGAAATGGTTTATTGAGAAGCACGTTTTCTATTGGAGGTTTTAGGATTATCTGTAATGCTTACAGCAACTCTTTCGATCACGTCTTCAGTTTGAATTGACCTTTTTCGTCCAGATCGTGGTTTGTCATTGACATTCCCGGTATCCGCAAATTATCGATAAAGCGATTTAATTGTGTTTTTTGAAGGACTGATTCTTGTTTCGAAATGGATCCTGTAATCACGTCGAGCTTCTGTTATTGACATCGTCCTGATGTAGGTTTGCAGAATTCTCGTTCTTTTTTCTTTGCTGTATCAAATCATGATGAAAATTTAAGGGTTGATAATTAAACACAAATTTAGCAGACTTTATAGGATAATGTCGTAACTAGGATACAATATTACCATAAAAATGTTCTTCTTGTAAATAAAACAAGTTTCAACTTCATAGCATTCTTAGTTTTCCATTTATTAACAAATTAAAAGGGTTAGTTAATTCAGGTTCACCCTGTATTTATATATATATGCATACATATAAACATATACATATACACATATACATGTGTTAGTGGGTGAGTGTGTGCGTGTGTGTGTGTGTGTGTGTGTGTGTGTGTGTGTGTGTGTGTGTGTGTGTGTGTGTCACTGCGGGATGGTCATACATAGGCAACAACACCGCATAGCTAAAAAAACAAAAGTAGAGGTAAGGATCATTTCCCCATTCCCAAGGTCAAGGCAGTCACGCGCTGCAGCATGTGTTCTGCCAAGCAGCGTGACAAGGGTGACGAAACACCCGAGGCCGGGAGGACTTAACCACGGCTCATCATAGTGAAACCGCACGAGGGAAGAGAAGGCTGGCGGTCATCAGCATACTGTATAGGATGTAGTTGCATCGCCGGATTATCTGCCCGAACCGTTCTTGCATATGACATAAGTAATGGAGTAATGGATCTAGATACTGTACTTCCTTCATCACTGAAGACTGTACACCCATTATTGAGGCAACTGAAAGCATTGGGTGTTGAGACATTAATCAAAAGCCTAATCTTATCTAAGCAGAGCTGTCAGAGGGAAATACTTCATCGTAATACACGTTAATACATAAACATACGTAGATCTTTCCTCAATACAACGAAATAATTCCGCAACACCAGATCACAACGTAATACGCCTCATCACCACGCATTATGACAGATGACTATGCAATACGCTAGATCACTACGCAATACGCCAGATCACTACGCAATACGCCTAGATCACTACGCAATACGCCTAAATCACAACGCAATACGCCTAGATCCCTACGCAATACGCCTAACTTCATATTTGCTAATTTTTATGGCTTAAGAGAGTCAATGGTGTCAGCAAATATAACCTTCGGACAAGATGTCAATCAATCGCTTGACTATTTCTTGACTACACTTAAAAATATCGAACATGACCATATCCCGCGCAAAAAAACAGGCGAACAGCAGTCTATCAGCCCAAGTACTGGAAAGGAGAATTGCAGCGCCTTCATTCACAAAAGGAAGCAAAGCATTCGATAAAGCAGAGACATCCACATGACGACGTAGCGCAAAAAAGGAATACAAAATCAGCAGACGCGATTTCAAGCGGGTCCTGAAACGTGAGAATGTTTAGAAGCAAACAAATTGATTGGCGACTCCCAGCATAGTCTTAGACACAACCGTTCCTGTCTTACAATTCTGTTACTCTTTTTCAGAAATATAATCGAAATCCACGACGCAAAATCTCCAATCGATATCATTCACCTTGATTTTCAAAAGGCCTTTGATAAAGTCCCCCACAAGCACCTAATTAGTAAATTGCAAAGCATCGGTATTCGAGGCGAGCTTAACAACTGGATAAAATGCTGGCTTACGGACAGACGGCAGCGAGTTGTACTTGACGAAGCTTCCTCCCCCTGGGGTAATGTTACAAGGGGCGTGCCTCAAGGATCCGTGTTTGGGCCAGTTCTCTTTATAATATTCATTAACGATCTCGATAGCAACGTAATCTCACACATTAGCAAGTTTGCGGACGATACTAAGATCGGAGGGAAAGTGCAAACTGAACTAGAGTGTCAGCAGATCAAACTGGACTTGAACAATATTGTTGATTGGGCAGAAAAGTGGCAAATGAAATTTAATGTAGACAAATGCAAAGTTATGCACATAGGTCCTCATAACCCCAAATACGAATATTCAATGTCAGGAAAGAAACTCATTTCCTTCGCCGAAGAGAGAGATTCAAGTGTCACCATTAGCAACGACTTAAAAAGCAGCAAGCAATGTAACGATGCTGCCAAGAAAGGCACAAATGATGGATACGATATCCCGCACTATCTCGTACAAAAACAAACACAGTATGCTCAAGTTATTTAATGCATTTGTTAGACCGCATCTCCAGTATGCCGTTCAATTTTGGTCTCCATTCCTCAGAAAAGACGTTATTAAACTTGAGAAGGTTCAACGTAGAGCTACCAAACTCATCCCCTTGTTGCGGAATAAATCGTACAAAGACAGGCTTCGTGAACTCAATCTGTATTCGCTAGAGAAACGTCGAGTCAGAGGCGACATGATAGAAGTGTAGAAGATTATGAAGGGTAAGGAAAACGTCGACCGAGCGAGCTTTTTCATTCTAGATACAAACGGAGTGACTAGGAACAATGGATACAAAAGCGTTCGGAAACGTTTCTCACTCGACATCACGCGCAACTTCTTCACGTATAGAGTTGTCGAAGAATAGAACAAACTTCCAGCGGAGGTTGTAAACAGCAATACAATCGAAACGTTCAAGTCGCGGCTCGATAAGTTCTACATAAATCGCCGATAAATAGCTCAACCGTTCCCTTTCCTGTTGTTATAAAACCAACAGAAATGGCACACAAAGCTCTCCTAGACGTTCTACTTCAGCACTAATCCTCTTGCTATCAAAAGGCAACCTAGTTTGGGCCAATAGGCCTCATAGACGTTCTACTATAAAAGTTTTCCTCTTGCTATCAAAAGACAACCTAGTTTGGGCCAATAGGCATGTTTTTGTCTTCCTACACTTGTAAATTTGTTAACTACGCAATACGCCTAGATCACTACGCGGTACGCCTAGATCATAACGCAATAGGCATAAATGATCACTTGCTATTCGTATCAACTACGGCACGGCGCCCTACACGGTGCTCATCTGCGCCTAATATGTAGAGCACTACATAGTATACCCTCACTGTTCTCTCTGCATGGAAGGGTCTATAGAAGGTCGAGTTATCTACGGCGGAGGGTCACCTGTAAATAACCAGCCAAATCAGTTTCAAGTGGGTTGAAGACGGCCAAAGGCAGCGCAACAGATTAGGGAGAGGAAGGCGGCCTCATTATCCAGAGACCTGCATAGGAGCTGCTCGACTCTTCCTCGTGGTTGTATGGGCCAAGAAGCAACCACTCAGAAGTGTTGCCAACTGATCCTTGAAATGAACTCTCAAACGAGAAACACGTACCCGAGGAAGCTCACGCTCAAGGTAAATTTTAAATTGAAGACCGCACGCATCACCGCATTCTGTTGCAGTTCCAGGACTGTTCCAGGACTGTTTCAGGACTGTTCCAGGACTGTTCCAGGACTGTTCCAGGACTGTTCCAGGACTGTTCCAGGTCTGTTCCAGGTCTGTTCCAGGTCTGTTCCAGGTCTGTTCCAGGACTGTTCCAGGTCTGTTCCAGGTCTGTTCCAGGACTGTTCCAGGACTGTTCCAGGACTGTTCCAGGACTGTTCCAGGTCTGTTCCAGGACTGTTCCAGGTCTGTTCCAGGACTGTTCCAGGACTGTTCCAGAAAGGAACGCAAACAGACGTGGTTTCTGGAATGTCTTAGGGCGGGAGTGGCACCGTCACCTCTAATGCCCTCCCCCAGCATTACTACCAGAACATCCTGTACCACAACAACACATCTCCAAATGCTCTGCTAATGTCATAGGGCGGGAGTGGCACCGTCACCTCTAACACCCCTCCCCCAGCATTACTGCCAGAACATCCTGTACCACAACAGCACATCTCCAAATGCTCTGCTAATGTCTTAGGGCGGGAGTGGCCCCGTCACCTCTAACACCCCTCCCCCAGCATTACTACCAGAACATCCTGTACCACAACACATCTGCAAATGCTCTGCGTATGTCTTAGGGCGGGAGTGGCACCGTCACCTCTTATACCCTCCCCCAGTATTGCCACCAGAACATCCTGTACCACAACACATTTCCAAATGCTCTGCTAATCGAAGGATGATTCAGTGATAGCCTGATCCCTCTGTAGATGGAGACCTGCAAGAAGTCTCTTGCCAAACGATGAGCAACTTGAGACGATGATCACCATTCATCATTTCTAAACACTGATATCAAAGTAGTCGAAAAAAATTCAATGGAACCGCCCATGTTGCTGGCCCGACCTTGCAAGGTCTACTGGAAGGTACCCGGCAAAGACCGCGACGCGTACGCCCATGTACGCATAGCGTGAGGAGGGCGGTGCGTGTGCGTATGAAAAGCTCCTCCATGTGAGCGCATACAGGAAGAAAAATGCACTCAAGGCCAAATCACACAACGACAGGCTATCAAATAGAACAATTTGTCAGTATTAGTCGTCAGAACTTCGTTACTGCTCAGCAGCGTATGTCAGTGTTCCACCACTGCACAGGCTGAACCTCGTTACTGCACAGGCAGTGTAAGTCAATGTTCCACCACTGCACAGGCTGAACCTCGTTACTGCACAGGCAGTGTAAGTCAATATTCCACCACTGCACAGGCTGAACCTCGTTACTGCACAGGCAGTGTACATCAATGTTCCACCACTGCACAGGCTGAACCTCGTTACTGCACAGGCAGTGTACGTCACTGTTCCACCACTGCACAGGCTGAACCTCGTTACTGCACAGGCAGTGTATGTCAATGTTCCACCACTGCACAGGCAGCGTACGTCAATGTTCCGTCTGTCATCATCGGCTAATATATATTGCCTTGTTGCGATCTTATTCAATATTATTTTTGCTGTCTCGAGGTAACAAACGGGCACATTTCAAGGGTATCAACAGCAGCGGCGGCATCAGCATGGCATGAATAATAACATGAGCAGTCACCACCACCTCTACTTATTTCATCTTCACGGAAGCTCGATCATTAGTGCCTCTTTATCAGTTAATAAGGTGATGAAGCAAGCAAGGGGTGGTGGGCGAGGAGCTGCAGGAAGGTTGGTGTGCAGGTCATGATGACACCTGCACGACGACATCACAGCATCGTTATCAGTTAGGGGGGCGGGGGCAGTGGGGAGGGGTAAGGGGTAGCAGTGTTGGGGAGACGTGGGGAAAGACGTATTGGTGGTGGGAAACTAAAAATGTGAGAGGAATGAGAGAGGAGGGAAGAGGGGGTTAGCATGGTAGGGAAAACGTTAGAAGGGGGGGGGGGGAGAGGACCCATTTGATTGTCTCCCGCATCCGCTCCTAGACGATGATCGAGTTTCTCCTCAAAACTAACCAACCGACTACTGTGCAGGTATCCTCAACACCAAACACCGAGCAAGTATGGAGTGCACGATCTCCCTAACCGTGACGGCACAGTGATGATCAGCATGTAGTAAATGACGTCATCAAGGATTATGTACACGGCATAATAGGTGCGCATATACTACTCAGCTCTTTGATACTCCCAACAGCAGTTAATCCTGAGCCAGTGCCGTCATCCTATAGGACCCTATATGGTTCAAAATTAGTTCCGAACGCTGATTATTGAGAGGCTTATAATTCATAGCTATACTTATAAACTAAATTCATGGGATGAAAATGTTACGATAAAAAAATAATGTTTCGATAGAATAAAAAAAAATTGGGTCAAGGAGGAAATTGTTGAGTCAAGGAGGAAATTGTTGAGTCAAGGAGGAAATTGTTGAGTCAAGGAGGAAATTGTTGAGTCAAGGAGGAAATTGTTGAGTCAAGGAGGAAATTGTTGAGTCAAGGAGGAAATTTGAGTCAAGGAGGAAATTGTTGAGTCAATGAAGAATTTGTTGAGTCGAGGAGGAAATTGCTGAGTCAAGGAGGAAATTGTTGAGTCAAGGAGGAAATTGTTGAGTCAAGGAGGAGATGGTTGAGTCAAGGAGGAGATGGTTGAGTCAAGGAGGAGATGGTTGAGTCAAGGAGGAGATGGTTGAGTCAAGGAGGAGATGGTTGAGTCAAGGAGGAGATGGTTGAGTCAAAGAGGAGATGGTTGAGTCAAGGAGGAAACGGTTGAGTCAAGGAGGAGATGGTTAAGTCAAGGAGGAGATGGTTGAGTCAAAGAGGAGATGGTTGAGTCAAGGAGGAAACGGTTGAGTCAAGGAGGAAATGGTTGAGTCAAGGAGGAAATGGTTGAGTCTAAGAGGAAATGGTTGAGTCAAAGAGGAAATATTGGGACAATGAGGAAATTGCTGGGACAAGGAGGAAATTGTTGGGACAAGAAAGAACTTGTTGGGACAATGAGGAAATTGTTGGGACAATGAGGAAATTGTTGGGACAAGAAGGAAATTGTTGGGACAAGAAGGAAATAGTTGGGCCAAGAAGGAAATTGTTGGGACAAGAAGGAAATTGTTGGGACAAGAAGGAAATTGTTGGGACAAGGAGGAAATTATTGGGACAAGGAGGGAATTGTTGGGACAAGGAGGAAATTGTTGGGAGAAAGAGGAAATTTTTGGAACAAGGTGGAAATTGTCGAGAACGAGAGAAAATTATAGAGATTGATAAAATTGTTTAGTAAATTAGGAAAATATTTTGAAAAATATTTCAAATGCTGAGAAAAGCGAGGAAATGTCCAAAAAATGCTGAAAATTTCGTGGAAATGAGGGAAATGGCGGGACAAGTCTGAATATTGTAGAGCGTAATTTTCGTACAAATGTTAGTATTATGTCGGAAAACCACAAAATAAATATCTGGATCATGCACTAAAATAACGGTCAACTGTTGCTTGAGCCATGAAGACGGCCTTACGTGCATCAACAAAGAACACCGAGCAGCAGGGCCTGCTCGTACACACCGGTCAGCACGAGAACGCGAAACAGAACATCACCATACTCCCCTGACTTGTTATGGCGGCTCATATCGTGCTTGCACGAGCATGTCGCCGCTAATGTGCGCGCTCGTGACACGAGATCATCCCCTAGGAAGAGGACTACGAATAATTCGTGCAGTCGAGTGGGAGGGACTAACGAGACGGGGAGGAATTATATTAATGACCCTACTAGCGTGAGGGGGAGGTATAGAAATGACCCTACTAGCGAGAGGGGGAGGTATAGAAATGACCCTACTAGCGAGAGGGGGAGGTATAGAAATGACCCTACTAGCGTGAGGGGGAGGTATAGGAATGACTACTGGCGAGAGGGGGAAGTATAGAAATGACACTACTAGCGTGAGGGGGAGGTATAGCAATGACCCTACTAGCGAGAGGGGGAGGTATAGAAATGACCCTGCTAGCGAGAGGGGGAGGTATAGAAATGACCCTACTAGCGAGAGGGGGAGGTATAGAATTGACCCTACTAGCGTAAGGGGGAGGTACAGGAATGACCCTACTAGCGTGACGGGGAGGTATAGGAATGACCCTACTAGCGAGAGAGGGAGGTATAGCAATGACCCTACTAGCGCGAGGGGGAGGTATAGAAAATACCCTACTAGCGCGAGGGGGAGGTATAGAAATGACCCTACTAGTGAGAGGGGCAGGTATAGAAATGACCCTACTAGCGTGAGGGGGATGTATAGAAATGACCCTACCAGCGAGAGGGGGAGGTATAGGAATTACCCTACTAGTGTGAGGGGATGTATAGAAATGACCCTACTAGCGAGAGGGGGAGGTATAGAAATGACCCTACTAGCGTGAGAGGGATGTATAGAAATGACCCTACTAGCGAGAGGGGGGGTTTAGAAATGACCCTACTAGCGAGAGGGGGGTATAGAAATGACCCTACTAGTGAGAGGGGGAGGTAAAAAAATGACCCTACTAGCGAGAAAGAGAGTTATAGGAAGACCCATACAAGGCGTTTCTACGTTTCAGTTTCATTATGATGAAACTATACCGTAGAAACAAATGTTCAAGGTCAAAGCCCTCGAGTCTTCTGGCCACCAATCTGGCAGCTCTCACCTCAAGTAATTCATTAGTGACTACGATGTGAAAGCTACGGTAAAAACGCGAAACAAAACGCGAGGCAAGAGGCAAACTCCTACAACGTTTTGAGGGTCCATCGACACGACCACATGTGTCCGTTATGTCACGTGGGTGTCTGCTGTCGTGTCAAGCTGGAGTGTCCAGCTGGTGTCTCCACGTACATCGCGCGGAGCAGTGCGTAACAGCGGGCATTGGCGGGTTTGTTGGCGCTACTGGCAGTAGCGGCGACGCTGCGCACGAGAGTACTGGGCGTAGCGGCATACTGTGGGAGTGACGAGAGTAACGGTAGCTCGAGAGAGAGTACCAGTTACTGAAACGGGAGTAGCAATAATAGAGGTTGCTGAAGTGGAGGTTGTTAAAGTGAAAATACTCCTCCTACAACCTCATGCTCCTAGAGGTTGATGCAGCAGATGTACTGGTGAAGTACGAGAGCGCTGGGAATAGAGAGGCAGCTTAAGAGGGAGTAGCACGGGAGCCGAATTAGGAATTTAAACAATCGTCTCAAAAAGTAGCCGTTCCAGAAGTCTTCTATTCGCACTCGATACTATCCACACTCAGCTCCAGGATATCAGCCGTTCCAGAAGTTTTCTATTCGCACTCGATACTATCCACACTCAGCTCCAGGATATCAGCCGTTCCAGAAGTCTTCTATTCGCACTCGATACTATCCACACTCAGCTCCAGGATTTCAGCAACTCCAGAAGTCTATTTGCACTCGGTACAAGCCACACTCAGCTCCAGGGCAACATTCTTAAACACGTTTCTAGCTTTTAAACAAAAACCATGACCATATGCCGCATTCTGTAGATATATAGTTATCAGCAGCAGCCGCTGCAGAGGCCGCAGCAACAACAGCAGCAGCGGCGGCGGCGGTAATAACAGCAGTAGCAGCCGCAGCAGCAACAGCAACAACAGCTACAGGACAGAGGGCGTTGACTTCAGAGGCACTTGTAAGCGCGAGGCCAGTGAATGGGAGGGAGGGCATGTGGAGAACAGGTACAGGGGGGTGGAGGTAGTTACGATGGGGGAAACGTGAAGTGAATTCAGAGGCGAGGCTTACAAGCGCTCAAAATGAAAAGACAACAACAGGACCTTTGTGCTAAAACAAGGTTGTCTTTTAATAGTAGGGAGGTTAGTTGTAAGGTAGAACGTCAAATAGAGCACCACGAGTATGTGAGGTCCACGAGTATGTGGTAGTCAATGAGAGTGGTAGGGACTGACTGGCCTAGTAACGAGAAAAAGAAATAGGTGTAGGAAAAAGGATCCAGTCAGCTTGAGGGAATGAGGGATAAAGAGAAGAGGAGAAGGCGAGGAGGTCAAGTTAAAAATGTTCTACTATAGTCAGTAAAATTGATCACACGGAACTACCAGGAAAACCAAAAACGGGAAGAAAAAAATACACATATTTAAAAAAATATATATATGTAATTATTTACGACCTATAAGGCCTACCAGTCGTCACCCATTCCGCCGATGAGGGTTCAGCATTTTTTTTAATGATAGCGCTTCTTTTTGAAAGCCTCAACCAACCCAGAATCGTTCTAAAACGAAAAGAGGGATTCCTTGCATTTAGATTGACACTTCTTGGTAGTTCGTCCATACGATGCCTCGGTAAACCACATCCGTCCCCTTTGGTGACGGTCACTCCTCAGCCTCTTCCCAGCCCCATCCTAGTTTACAGTAACGCTTAGTTAGGAATAGACTCCTACCAGATGTGTTCAAGTATTTACATGAGTCACGTGGTCCAACAGATTTGTAGAGGGAACGAGGCCAATATAATGATTCCCATTACAAACAGACACAATTATAATATAAACCGACACAGTTATGAGCCGACACCGTTATAAGCCGACACCGTTATAAACCTACACCATTATAAACCTATACCATTATAAACCTTTACCTACGATCAACTCTACGAGCCCTCATAAGAGCTACATTTCATCGGTCGGGATGCGAACTGCTCTGACAGCATCACACCTTTACAGGTGCTCGCATCGCAGATCACTGTCTCTTAATGAACCCTTTGGCGGGCAGGTAGCCCATTAAACATTTTCTTCTTGCCAACACAAGGCAGTTTCATTCATCAGTTCTCAGGCTACTACTTATGAACTCCCCTATCTCAACCGTCCAAGAGCGTCTGCCATCCAGACCATGAGAAACATGAATGTTGCTATAGAATTAGAAAATCTTTGCTTTTAAATGTCAAGTCGTTTCTTTTTCTTGGTTCAGTAACGTGTAGGAATGCAGGGTGCACCAATGGGGACAGAGCACGGGGATGGGCACAGTGTGCCCACGGGGGTGTGGCCACGGGGATGAGACAGTGTGCCCACGGGGATGAGACAGTGTGGCCACGGGGATGAGACAGTGTGGCCACGGTGATGACACAGTGTGCCCACGGTGATGACACAGTGTGCCCACGGGGATGGGCACAGTGTGGCCACGGGGATGAGACAGTGTGCCCACGGGGATGAGACAGTGTGGCCACGGGGATGGGCACAGTGTGGCCACGGGGATGACACAGTGTGGCCACGGTGATGACACAGTGTGGCCACGGTGATGACCCAGTGTGCCCACGGGGATGGGCACAGTGTTCCCACGGGGATGGGCACAGTGTGGCCACGGGGATGACTCAGTGTGGCCACGGGGATGACTCAGTGTGGCCACGGGGATGACTCAGTGTGGCCACGGGGATGACTCAGTGTGGCCACGGGGATGGGCACAGTGTGGCCACGGGGATGGGCACAGTGTGGCCACGGGGATGGGCACAGTGTGGCCACGGGGAT
>SDVV010031880.1:0-11496 GCA_016164225.1 Gammarus roeselii
CATCCCCTCGCTGCGGAACAAATCATACGAAGACAGGCTTCGTGAACTCAATCTTTACTCGCTAGAGAAACGTCGAGTCAGAGGCGACATGATAGAAGTGTGGAAGATTATGAAGGGTAAGGAAAACGTCGACCGAGCGAGCCTTTTCACCCTAGATACAAACGGAGTGACTAGGAACAATGGATACAAAATCGTTTGGAAACGTTTCTCACTCGACATCACGAGCAATTTCTTCACGTATAGAGTTGTCGAAGAATGGAACAAACTTCCAGCGGAGGTTGTAAACAGCAACACAATCGAAACGTTTAAGTCGCGGCTCAATAAGTTCTACATAAATCACCGATAAATAGGTAAAACGTTTCATTTTCTGTTGTTATAAATAAATTAGAAATGGCACCTGAAGCTCTCTTAGACGTTCTACTTCAAACCAATCCTCTTGCTACCAAAAGGCAACCTAGTTTGGGCCAATAGGCCTCTTAGACGTTCTAATCCAGAACTAACACTCTTGCTACCAAAAGGCAACCTAGTTTGGGCCAATAGGCCTGTTGTTGTCTTCCTACATTTGTAAACACTTGTAAACGTTCTAGCTTTATCGTGTAATTCCAACCAATGCCTCATATTATTAACAGTGCAAGTAGAAACACACTATTACACCAAAGTCACGTCCAAGTCAGAAATTGATCCCAATGGCAATAAAATTGCTCAGCTGGAAAACTCGCATAAAAACTGCCTTTGTCGCCTCACTGGAAGCGAAAACACCATCACTAGCTAGCAAAAAAGAACATGAAGCAATAGCCTCTCTCGAGGCTATTTCTAGAGTTAATATACGTATTTCTGAGTTTAAAAAAAATTGGATCGTAATTACATTAGCCAAAACGATTTCAGAACAATGAAGAAGACTTTGATGTGACACGTGCTAGAGTTCTTATTTTTGACAAAGAACGCAAAGTAACATCACGATAAATGAACTTGGAGAAAGTGATGATGAAAATGCTGAACAATTGCTAATTTCTGTTGACAAAATCAAGCCGACTTGCACTGTGCATGTATGTATAGGGTCCATGTATAGGGTCCGGTCGTATTCGATCCCGGCCCATTACTGCGACATTAATCTCAGGACTGGATCAGAATAACATTCTGCTATCAGCCCACAAACTCAAATCTCTGCAAGAAAGGATCTACGTCCAGAACGATGTTTGTCAAAAGACCTCCCTCGAAAGTCAGAAGCAAATAGATGTTTTTAGGAAGTTGAAAACTCGGTAGCAGACAGTATATTTTAAAGGTCATAAACTTAAATAGAAAGGACGTAAACAACCTCAACAACATCAGCGATGATTTGGTCAATCTAATCCACGTAATTATCAAATCGACAGTCAAGTGAGAATTTTCCGGATTTTGTACATCGACAGTATCAGAATTATAAAAACCACCAGCTTACACATCTAAACGCTAACCTCAACTAAACACTTACAGCAGCGACAGTGGTAAAAGCGTAAACGGAAGCATAATAACACTGTAGACAAGCAAGAACTCCAAATCGATATGCGTCTCCGGTGCAACAATCCACCAAACAACATCAGAACTCTATAAATCAACAGCAAAGGACAAGTGATGAACAAGGGGACCACCAACAGCAACTATCTGTGATTGCTGTCGGACAGCCGGCGGAGCTAATGCGGTCAATGAACAAAGGGCCACCTAGGCATGCTAATCCGACAGTGAGGAGCAGCTTATTGGGTCGCCTTCAACAGGTGGTAGTGGAGAACGGTTAAACAATGACAACAACCTCTCTGGCAGGGCATCACCAGCCCAGCTGGCGAGTGAGGACGGTACAAATAAGTGGGTTGAGAAACCCAGACGCAGTCCCCGTATGTCTCCAAATACATTAGTACGGGGAACAAGAGTTATGTCCAATCTTACTATTGCTATGGACTGTATTAATGATCACTATACCATTTTCATACGTGAAAAGCTCTCAGTGATTTTTTTTAAATTTAGAATATCTTCCTTCTTATCTAACTAATGCTTTAGGTTTCATACTAAATTTATGGTAATTTGAAAAAAAAAATATTGCCCTCTGATCAGCAACACATTCCTACCGTGTTTATCATACACAACTCTCATTTTGCCGATAGTCTCACTTTTGTATCGATAAACATTTAAAACTTGTGCGTGTAATACAACGTCGGATTTTATCGTGTCAGGATATGATTGCGATAAAATCTACAAACAATGTAATTTTAAATGAACAGCCTCCATTACTACTTATTGAACAGCTCAAGAACATGTTAACAGCATTGACTTCTGTACTCGTGCTATGACCAAGAGTGAGAAAAGATCAAAAATGTTTTCCCAGAGGGACAAATAATTCCTGTAGATGAGCTCCAGGAAACTTACAAAACTTTCTTACCCTACCAATTTTTTTCAACAGGCTTTTTGACCCCTACTGTGCTAGGACTCCGTGAAGCCAAATTTGACAAACGAGTTGCATGATTTGTAGTATTTGCCGGAAAATAAATAAACCGGAGCAATAAATTGAAATTTCTGTATGCAAATAATAACATGAATGATAAGGGAGGTGTTTGTTTATTTATAAATAACAGGCTGACTGTTGTCGATAAACCTGAACTATCTTTCATCAGGTTTGAAATATTTTTTTCACGAGTTAGTTATATTTTCAACGCAAATATGCTTTGATAGCGTAGGTAACATTCAGTTTCTGACTATCCCAATAATTGCCTTCCGCATGGTTTGTACTCTTCAATTACCCAGCCAACTCCAACTACTGCCGGATCTGTATCTATATTAGATAACATCTTTAATAACGATGGTGACTGTACAACTCGTGCACCGGTGCTTACTTCAGATATCTCCGACCATTACCGAATTCTCCCAAATAGCGTAACCCGGTTGTATAATTACCTACCGTAATTATAACGACGGTAATAGCAATTTACAGGAGGCGCTGAGAACGTACAACTTCATTGATGCATTTACACAGTTCCATAGCGTACTTGTCAAGCTGTTTGAGGCGCATTTTCTTCTAATAACAAAAGAACTTCGCCACACACAAGCTAAGAACCATGAGAGGTTCTCGTTGAGTTTACCTGTCTCACAAAAAACGCAAGACAGGCTATACCATCGATTCAAACGGCTGCTCCTCACGCAGACAAGATGAATTTAAACATAACAAAAAGGTTTGTATCGAATCGGCCTCTGCTACTCGTAAAAATTAGGTTCAAAATCTGGCTGAATCCTCTCGAGGTAATAGCAAAAATGTGGAAATTATTATAATAGCCTTCAGAGATAAATAACCAAAGAAATTCGTTTTCCGTTATTACTGATGGCGAGGTCACCACAGATTCACGAACGATTTCAAATGCCTTCAGAAATTATTCCAGTAGTACCTGGTACTACATGAATAATTTAGCAACAACATCCATATAGAACATTATTCGGACAAATGCTATGCCCGAACAGCCAATTATTAACCCTGTCGAACAAAACGAAGTGAAAGGAATCATAAATGGTTTAAGAGAGTAGCAGCACTGGCTGGTTAAGGTAATCATGAGAGGTTTACCGAGAGTAGCAGCACTTACTGGTGGAAGCAATCATAAACGGTTTAAAGAGAGTAGCAGCACTGGGTGGCGAAAGCAGTCATAAACGGTTTAAAGAGAGTAGCACCACTGGCTGGTGAAACCAATCATAAACGGTTTAAAGAGAGTAGCAGCACTGGCTGGTGAAATCAATCATAAATGGCTTGAAGAGAGTAGCAGCACTGGCTGGTGAAAGCAATCACAAATGGTTTATAGAGAGTAGCAGCACTGGCTGGTGAAAGCAATCATAAACGGTCCAAAGAGAGTATCATCACTGGCTGGTGAAAGCAATAATAAACGGTTTAAAGCGAGTAGCAGCACTGGCTGGTGGAAGCAATCATGAACAGCTCTAAGAGAGTAGCAGCACTGGCTGGTGAAATAAATCACCAATGGTTTGTAGAGAGTAGCAACACTGGCTGGTGAAAGCAATCACAATCGGTTTAAGGAGAGGAGCAGTCCTGGCTGGTGAAAACAACCATAAACGGTCCAAAGAGAGTAGCAGCACTGGCTGGTGAAAGTAATTTTAAAAGGTTTAAAGAGAGTAGCAGCACTGGCTGGTGGGAGCAATCATAAACGGTTTAAAGAGAGTAGCAGCGCTGGCTGGTGCAAGCAATCATAAACGGTTAAAAGAGAGAAGCAGCACTGGGTGGTGGAAGCAATCATAAACAGTTTAAAGAGAGTAGCAGCACTGGCTGGTGAAAGCAATCATATACGGTTTGAAGCGAGTAGCAGCACTGGCTGGTGAAAGCAATCATAAACGGTTTGAAGATAGTAGCAGCACTGACTGGTGAAAGCAATCATAAACGGTTTAGAGATTGTAGCAGCACTGGCTGGGGAAAGCAATCATAAACGGTTTAAAGAGAGTAGCAGCACTGGCTGGTGAAAGCAATCAGAAACGGTTTAAAGAGAGTAGCAGCACTGGCTGGTGGAAGCAATCATAAACGGTTTAAAGAAGTAGCAGCACTGGCTGGTGAAAGCAATCACAAATAGTTAATAAAAAGTAGCAGCTCTGGCTGGTAAAAGCAATCATAAACGGTTTAAAGAGAGTAGCAGCACTGGCTGGCGAAAGCAATCATAAACGGTTTAAAGAGAGTAGCAGCACTGGCTGGTGAAAGCAATCTCAAATGGTTTATAAAGAGTAGCAGCTCTGGCTGGGCTTTCATCCCATTCAACGTGATTGAGGCCATTTCCGTGATTGCTGTAGCTCCCTTAATTGACCCAAAACATCAATAAGTCACTTAAGCTTGGAGTTTTCCGATGCACTCAAAATCATGAATATTAGCCTTATTTATACAAATGAAAGCAAAACTCACTTGAAAACTCTCGAGTAATATCAACCCTGCCCGTCATCGACAAAGTTAAAAAAAAATCTCCATACTAGATTATATGCTCACTTTATATCTAATAACCAACTCAGCATAATAAATATTTATTTCAGGCTTTTAAGAATTCAAAACAGACTTTATTAAAGTTCACTGGGATGATATTGATGGGTTCGATAGTGGTAAGGTCACTGATACAACCTCATCAAAGTCTTTGATTGTGTGAGTCATGAAATTTGGGTTACAAAGTTACGTTATTTTGGAGTGAATTCCAATGACAGAAATTTGATAAAACTTATCTTGATTTAAAATATCTAGTGAGCTGAAATAAACAATTTTTGTCGTTACGCTTAATATAGGAGTACAGCAAGGGTAGCTGCCTGGACATTTGCTCTTCCTTATTTACATAAATGGCATTGTAAACACTAGCAACAAGATGTCCTTTGAACTTTTTGCAGTTGATATACTGTGTATTAAATCGAAAAATCCTAATGGTTCAATTTCTAATGCGAATAATCAATTGATCCACATTTCATGATGGTTTATATATAATAAGTTTACTCTAAATGTCGACAATACGGACATTAAATTTTCCATAGGTAAGATACCCTTTCTTAACTTACAGGTCGAATTGAATGATCAATCAATTGTGAGGGTAGCATGAACAAAGTTTCTCAGTGTAATAGCTGACGAGAACCTTAATTGGAAAGATCGTCTTTTTCGTTGCCGGAAAATTATCCACTTCGTGTGACATGCTTTACAAAAATCAAAATTGTCTATCAACTGCAGCAAAAATTCTTTTGTACTACAGCCTCTTTCTGGCCTTCTGTATAAACGTGCATGCTTCTACTTCTTAACGAGCCCAAGACCAATCATGGGATCAGGAACCACTGTGCCACATCTTTAACTCTCCCGCTACAGAATCAGCGGTCGCTATGCCACATCATTAACTCTCTCGCTACAGAATCAGCGACCACTGTGCCACATCATTACCTCTCCCGCTACAGAATCAGCGACCACTGGGCCTAACTCTCCTGCTACAGAATCAGCGACCACTGTGCCAAATCATTAACTCTCCCGCTATGAAATCAGCAACTACTTTGCCTCATCATTAACTCTCCCGCTACAGAATCAGCGACCGCTGCGCCACATCATTAACTCGCCCGCGACAGAATCAGCGATCACTGTGCCACATCATTACCTCTCCCGCTACAGATCCAGCGACCACTGTGCCACATCATTAACTCTCCCGCTACAGAATTAGCGACCACTGGGCCACATCATTAACTCTATTGCTACAGAATCATCGACCACTGTGCCACATCATTAACTCTCCCGGTATGGAATCAGCGACCACTGTGCCACATCATTAACTCTCCCGCTACAGAATCAGGGACCACTGTGTCAAATTATCAACTCTCCCGATGCAGAATCAGCGACCAGTGTGCCACATCATCAACTCTCCCGCTATGGAATCAGCGACCACTGTGCCACATCACTAACTCGCCCGCTATGGAATCAGCGACCACTGCGCCACATCATTAACTCTCCCGCTACAGAATCAGCGGCAACTGTGCCACATCATTAACTCTCCTGCTACAGAATCAGCGACCACTGTGCCACATCATTAACTTCCCCGCTACAGAATCAGCTACCACTGTGCAAGATCATTACCCCTTCTTCTACTGAATCAGCGACCACTGTGCCTCATCATCAACTCTCCCGCTACAGAATCAGTGACGACTCGGCCACATCATTAACTCTCCCGCTACAGAATCAGCAACCACTGTGCCACATCATTAACTCTCCCGCTACGGAATCAGCGACCACTGTGCCACATCATTAACTCGTTTGCTATGGAATCATCGACTACTGTGCCACATCATTAATTTGCCCGGTACAGAATCAGCGACCACTGTGCCACGTCATTAACTCTCCCGCCAGCGAATCAGTGACCACTGTGCCACGTCATTATCTCGCCCGCTACAGAATCATTGACCACTGTGCCACATCATCAACTCTCCCGCTAGAGAATCGGCGACCACTGTGCCACATCATTTACTCGCCCGCTACAGAATTAGCGACCACGGTGCCACATCATTAACTCGCGCGCTATGGAATCAGCGACCACTGTCCCACATCATTAACTTTCCTGCTACAGAATCAGCGACCACTATGCCACATCATTAACTCTCCCGCTACAGAATAAGCGACCACTGTGCCAATTCATTACCTCTCCCGATACAGAATCAGCGACCACTGTGCCACATTATCAACTCACCCGCTACAGAATCAGCGACCACTGTGCCACATCATTAACTCGCCCGTTACAGAATCAGCGACGACTGTGTCAACGTCATTACCTCGCCCGCTATAGAATCAGCCACCACTGTGCCACGTCATTAACTCGCCCGCTACAGAATCAGCAACCACTGTGCCACGTCATTATCTCTCCCGATACAGAATCAGCGACCACTGTGCCATGTCATTAACTTCCTGCTACAGAATCACCGACCACTGTGCCACATCATTAACTCTCCGATATAGATTCAGCGACCACTGTGCCACATCATCAACTCTCCCGCTACAGAATCAGCGACCACTGCTACATCATTAACTCTCCCGATATGGAATCAGCGACCACTGTGCCACATTATTACTCTCCCGCTACGGAATCAGCGACCACTCTGCCACCTAATTAACTCTCCCGCTACAAAATCAGGGACCACTGTGCCACATCATTAACTCCCCCGCTAAAGAATCAGCGACCACTGTGTAACATCCATTAACACTCCCGCTACTGAATCAGCGAACACTGTGCCTCATCAATAACTCTCCGGGTACAGAATCAGGGAGCACTGGGCCACATGATTAACTCTCCCGCTACAGAATCAGCGACCACTGTGCCACACAATTATCTCTTCCGCTATGGAATCAGCGACCACTGAGCCATATCATTAACTCACCCGCTATGGAATCAGCGAACTCTGCGCCACATCATCAACTCTCTCGCTACAGAATCAGCTACCACTATGCCACATCATTAACTTCCCCGCTACAGAATCAGCTACCACTGTGCAACATCATTAACTCTCCCGCTACTGAATCAGCGACCACTGTGCCTCATCATCAACTTTCCCGCTACAGAATCAGTGAACACTCGGCCACATCACTAACTTTCCCGCTACAGAATCAGCAACCACTGTGCCACATCATTAACTCTCCCGCTACAGAATCAGCGACCACTGTGCCACATCATTAACTTGCCCGCTACAAAATCAGCGACCACTGTGCCACGTTATTACTTCTCCCGCTACAGAATCAGCGACCACTGTGCCACATCATTAACTCTCCCGCTACAGAATCAGCGAAAACTGTTCCACATCATTAACTCTCCCGCTACAGAATCAGCGATCACTGTGCCACAGCATTAACTCTCACGCTATGGAATCGGCGACCACTGTGACACATCATTAACTCGCCCGCAATGGAATCAGCGACCACTTTTCCAAGTCATTAACTCTCCTGCTACAGAATCAGCGACCACTATGCCACATCATTAACTCACCCGCTATGGAATCAGCGAACTCTGCGCCACATCATTAACTCTCTCGCTACAGAATCAGCTACCACTATGCCACATCATTAACTTACCCGCTACAGAATCAGCTACCACTGTGCAACATCATTAACTCTCCCGCTACTGAGTCAGCGACCACTGTGCCTCATCATCAACTTTCCCGATACAGAATCAGTGAACCCTCGGCCACATCACTAACTTTCCCGCTACAGAATCAGCAACCACTGTGCCACATCATTAACTCTCCCGCTACAGGATCAGCGACCACTGAGCCACATCATTACCTCTACCGCTACAAAATCAGCGACCACTGTGACTCATCAATACCTCTCACGCTACAGAATCAGTGACCACTGGGCCACATCATTAACTCTTCCGCTACAGAATCAGCGACCACTGTGCAACATCCTTAAGTCGCCCGGTACAGAATCAGCGACCACTGAGCCACATCATTAACTCGCTCGCTGCAGAATCGGCGACCACTGTGCCACATCATTAACTCTCCCGCAACAGAATCGCCCACTGCAGAATCAGCGACCACTGTGCCACGTCATTAACTCTCCTGCTACAGAATTAGTGACCACAGTGCCACGTCATTAACTCGCCCGACACAGAATCAGCGACCACTGTGCCACATCATTAACTCTCCCGCAACAGAATCAGCGCACGCTGTTTCACATCATTAACTCTCCCGCTACAGAATCAGTGACCACCGTGCCATATCCTCAACTCTCCCGCTACAGAATCAACGACCACTATGTCACATCATTAACTCTCCCGCCACAGAATCATTGACAACTGTGCCACATCATTAACTCGCCCGCTACAGAATCAGCGACTACTGTGCCACATCAATAACTCTCCTGTTACAGAATCAGCGACCACTGTGCCAAATCATTACCTCGCCCGCTACAGAATCAGCGACTACTTTGCCAACGTCATTAACTTGCCCGCTATTCAATCAACGACTACTGTGCCACGTCATTAACTCCCCTGCTACAGAATCAGCAACCACTGTACCACGTCATTAACTCTCCTGCGACAGAATCAGCAACCACTGTGCCACATCATTAACTCTCCCGCTACAGAATCAGTGACCACTGTGCCACATCATTAACTCTCCCGCTACAGAATCAGCTACCACTGTGCCACGTCATTAACTCTCCTGCTACAGGATCAGCGACCATTGTGCCACATCATTACCTCTCCCGCTACAAAATCAGCGGTTACTGTGCCACATCATTAACTCTCCCGATACAGAATGAGCTACCACTGTGCCACGTCTTTAACTCTCCCGCTACAGGATCAGCGACCACTGTGACACATCATTGCCTCTCCCGCTACAAAATCAGCGACCACTGTGCCACATCATTTACTCTCCCGCTACAGAATCAGCGATTACTGTGCCACATCATTAACTCTCCCGCTACAGAATCAGCGACCACTGTGCCACATCAATAACTCGCCTACTTCAAAATCAGCGACCACTGTGCCACGTCATCAACTTTCTCGCTACAGAATCAGCGACCACTGTGCCACATCATAAACTCTCCCGCTACAGAATCAGTGACCATTGTGCCACACCATTACCTTTCTCACTACAGAATCAGCTACCACTGTGCCACGTCATTAACTCTCCCGCTACAGGATCAGCGACCACTGAGCTACATTATTACCTCTCCCGCTACAAAATAAGCGACCACTGTGCTACATCATTTACACTCCTACAGAATCAGCGACTACTGTGCCACATCATTACCTCTTCCGCTACAGAATCAGCGACCACTGTGCCACATCATTAACTTTCCCGCAACAGAATCAGCGACCGCTGTGCCACATCATTGACTCTCCCGCTACAGAATCAGCCACCTCTCTGCCACATCATCAACTTTCCCGCCACAGAATCAGCGACCACTGTGCCCATCATTAACTCTTTCGCTACAGAATCAACGACCACTGTGCCACATCATTAACTCTCCAGTTACAGAATCAGCTTCCACTGGGCCACATCATTAACTCTCCTGCAACAGAATCAGCGACCTCTGTGCCACATCATTACCACTCTCGCTATGAAATCAGCGACCACTTTGCCACATCATTAACTCACCCGTCACAGAATCAGCGACCACTGTGCCTTATCAATAACTCGCCCGCAATGGAATCAGCGACCACTGTGCCATATCATTAACTCGCCCGCTATGGAATCAGCGACCACATTGCCACATCATTAACTTTCCCGCTATGGAATCAGCGACCACTGTGCCACATCATTAACTCTCCCGCTACGGAATCAGGGACCACTGTGCCACATCATCAACTCCCCTGCAACAGAATCAGCGCCCACTGTGCAACAACATTAACTCTCCCGCTACTGAATCAGCGACCACTGTACCTCATCAATAACTCTCCATTTACAGAATCAGTGACCACAGGGTCACATCATTAACTCTCCCGCTACAGAATCAGCTACCATTATGCCATACAATTATTTCTCCCGCTATGGAATCAGTGACCACTGTGCCACATCATTAACTCACCCGCTATGGAATCAGCAACCACTGCGCCAAATCAATAACTCTCCCGCTACAGAGTCAGCGGCAACTGTTTCACATCATTAATTCTCCCGCTACAGAATCAGCCACCACCGTGCCCCCTCATTAACTTTCTCGCTATAGAATCAGGGACCACGGTGCCACATTATTAACTTCCCCGCTACAGAATCAGCGACCACTGTGCCACATCATTGACTCTCCCGCTACAGAATCAGCCACCACTCTGCCACATCATCAACTTTCCCGCCACAGAATCAGCGACCACTGTGCCCATCATTAACTCTTTCGCTACAAAATCAGCGACCACTGTGCCACATCATTTACACTCCCGCTACAGAATCAGCGACTACTGTGCCACATCATTACCTCTCCCGCTACAGAATCAGCGACCACTGTGCCACATCATTAACTTTCCCGCTACAGAATCAGCGACCGCTGTGCCACAT
>SDVV010031881.1:0-11496 GCA_016164225.1 Gammarus roeselii
TATATATATTTGTTTACTTATGTACACGTACATACGCACAAATAAACACATGCACGTACATATACAGGTCTATAAACTGACACACGTTCATACATAATTGATCGCCGAAGCGAGTGATGATAGGCTTAAAGAATTTGCAAACGCATTATAGTAGCAAGCTGTAGGACGTGATTGGAGTCAGTGGTACGTGGAAGACAAGAGGAGACGAACGGATTATCCTCAAATTGATAGCAATGAATGTTCAAGTGGCAAAAATTAGTTTACGTGTTTTGGAAGAAGAAATCTCCGAAGATGATATGAGACGGATCGAACACATATTGACAAATGTTGATAATACCAGTTATCTCAGAATGGGTAAAACAGGAATGAAAAGAGCGGGAGATAACATTTATGTATGGATGAAGGAAAAAGGAAGTCGGCTCTGGGTAACTGACATCGACGGGTTTCAGTGGCATGTAACAAACTTCAAGGGAAATAAAAAATCAACACTCGAAATTGATATGATCCGAGAGGAAAATCATCATGTCTGTAATAAAGCTGAGGTGTTGGGCAACGGCTTTTTTCTAAGAACCGAAGAAAATCTGGAACGTATGAAAGACTTCATCGTTGATGAAGAACAGAATGACATTGAATTTGAGAAGATTCGAATAAATAAAGTTCAAGAAGAAGAATTACATTTGTGGACTCAAGGGCACGGAACAGCCTTCGGTATTCGCAACAAAGATATGGTGGATTATATGATAGATTTTGAGAGGAAAGTTAAACATCGTGATGCTGGGTATGGGTGGTTGTACGAGCCATGTTGTAATCGAAAAATGAGTTAGATATCATTGATGATGATAGCAAGATCTGTAAATAATACTAATAAAAGTACGTAAATCCTAAATCAATTGTTTATAATATCCTAAAACTTGAAGGTTAAGCGATGAAATTGCATACATTGCGTTGGTTTGAGATAACATAGAAATTGTTGAATTCGGTAGGAGAATATATGTCAAGGGATGAAATGATAGCATAAACCTATCACGAGGTAAATGCTGTATATGTGTGACAGAATGGTGAGATATAAAACAGTCCGATGAGAAAAAATATTCAGTCAATTTTGGGATTCTGTTGTGGGAGGATGTGTTATAGCCTGAGTCTTCGATTGTTCGAAAGAATTGGGGTGATGGGGGTCTGTAAGCTTTGCTAGAAAGAAAAAAAATGAATAAACATAAATCCACGAGTAACGTGTGGAGTCATTTGAAACGTAGTCACCGTGAAGATTATGAAAAAAATTATTGGAAAGAAAAAATACAGATCTATTGTGCAACTCGTCAAAGGATGAAGTGACATGAGATGTTGACGAAAAAATATGGGAGATCTATTATGAGATGAAGTGGTCCGTTTGTATGATGATGTAAACAAATATGAATTACTTGAAACTTTCAATCCATCTAAGATTAAAAAAAAATGACCTCTCTGGTAGTATATATGAGTCGAGATTGATTGCGAAGTAGAGATAAATAGGTGTAAGTTATCAAAACTGCAAAGGTTAGATCAAAATGTAGAGTCAAGTGGAGATATTTGTTATTCATTGCATAAAACAGTGACTGAATATCATACATAAGTTAGGTTAGGTTAGGATTTTGATGATTTACTAGATCAGAATTGGATGTGTGTATCAAACTGCAAAGGATTGATCAAAATGTGGAGATTAGTGGAGAGATGTATTATGCCTCGTATAAATCATTGACTGAAAAGCCGTACATAAGTTAGGTTAGGTTAGGATAGGATGATTACTTCTTTTAACAAAACATACCATGAAGCTGATGCACAAAAAATATCTTGTATCAACCGCAAGGATGTTGTTCTATGGAAGAGGTTAGGTTGGGTAGGTATTAATGTAACTTGCAGTGTATGGTAACCCTTTTGCAGAAATGTATGTAAATGCCTACCTGGTGTCGACACTGTTACGCAAATGACCCTGTATATATGCATTGTGTCGACACGTGTGTCGGCACATGTGCCGACACAGTGACGCAAACGACCCTGTATATATGCATTATGTCGACACATGTGTCGGCACATGTGCCGACACAGTGACGCTAACAACCCTGTATATATGCATGTAAACAGAGTATTTATAAAAATGTACTCATTTCTGTACTCATTCAGATAGCGGTCCGCTTTCAGGGAAGAAAGATGTCGCCCAGTACGATATGGATGTATTTTTACCGGAAAGGAGAACACGGGGGTAAGTGTCATTTGCCATGCGGGTATAAAATTAAGCAAATCAAGCTCCACAATCGGGTTTTGGCGCCACCTCAAAGGACACCATTATCTTGAATATGATAATCTTATAAATGAACGAGGAAATATAAGCTCTAAGGATCCAATGGGCGCATTGATAGAACATAATAAACCGAACTTATGTTCCCACTCTAATGTTATAGACGACGGTCAACAGGGTGCAGGCAGTAAAGAAAGTGCGAAGCCGGTATCAACCAAACGTGGAATGTATAAAGATTGGGTGAAATGGGTGGAGTATAAACAAACCATAGCCGAAATTGAAAATAATGAAACTAAGGGGAAAACGTGGGATACTTTCAGTGGAATGGATATCAGTGACAGTGATATCGAGGAAATGTCATGTGAAGAAAAACCTACTGAAGTTGAAGGAAACCGAAATATCAAATGCGGTAATGAAAGGGTGACATGTATAAGAAGTGAAAAATTGCATAATAAAATCAAATGTATATCTGACTTGGTTTCAAAATTATTGGAAATGAAACAGGAGGAGAGAGAATCATGTCTCAAACGTTTGAGTTCTAGGAGAATTATGTATATTTCGGAAATCGGCGGGAATATAATTAATGGTAATGTGGGCAATAGCAAGAAAAAACCTGAAACGATTCGATGTCATAAACATGTAACAGTATTTAAAAAATTAGCGTCCATGAAAAGCTCGTTGAAGACTAAATACAAAGTTTTGGTTACAAGGATACGATTGCAAGTGTTGCATACACTGCTCCCAAAGGTCGACGCTTATCTTAAATGTGTACTACGGGCGTTAGTCTAGAACACCAATAGATTAGAGGAAAAAAACATACCCAGATGATAAATCCTACACCGATATGACGAGTCGACAGCTTGAGGTGAGGAATAAATATACATCATTGATAAAGAACGCACTGAGTGCCACTGGTACCAAGGATCAAGATAACACAAGAGGGGAGGTCGAAGACATTACTTATGTTTTGCCGAGATGCTCACATCGAAAATTTCGGTGTAAAAAAGTTATGTTTTCGTATAAATGATATCCCATGTATGTAAACATATGTAAACATAAAATGTGTCAAAATCTATTATAAAAAAAATAATATATCTAATAAATCTTTGTTTACAATATCCTAAATTTAACTCGAATGAACTAGCATTGGAAATGTACTAGGAGGCCTCTTGCCCCACGTTTTAAATGTGATAGATATTAAGCTAACTGAAGTTGTACACAGGTACCTAAGCTATCGTAGGTATATATCTTATCAGGTGAAGGGCAGCCAAAACCGTAGATGCTCTGGGACCCATCCATCCAGTAAATCGTCTTCTTAACGTTAAAGTATACATTTGCAAGGGATCAATAACGAAAATTCCATGAAGATGCATCAAGGACTTGCACCTCCTAAACATACATTCCCCAAAAATATCTGACATTTAACTCTGAGTTCATGAGAATAACGCTATTTTTTACTTCGATACCATTCAAATCTATAACAAATTTCTAAACCTATCTGATGCTTTGTCTCTAGCATAAGAGAAAAAATCCAAGCCCAATGTGTCATAACAATGAAGTCTACAATGCTTTACCAGGTCACTCCTCAGCAAACTATCACTGATAAATAACAAATTTCAAAGGAAACATCCAGTCACGTATAATACTTCAGGCATACCTTGCATCTGTTTCCCCCATCGTCTCTGAACAATATCAGGCAAAGTCCCATCCTGGATATAACCAATAATGAGCCTGACATGAATCCAAGGTGAAGGGTAGCCAAACCATAAATGCTCTAAGACCCATCCATCCATTATATCGTCTTCTAAATGTTAAAGTATATATTTGCAAGGGATCAATTACGAAAATTCTATAAAGATGCATAATGGACTTGAACCTCTTAAACATATTCCTCCAAAATATCTGACATTTGACTCTGAGTTCATGAGAATAACGCTATTTTTACTACGATACCATTCAAATCTATAACAAATTTCTAGACCTATCTGATGCTATGTCTCTAGCAGAACAAACAAAAAAATCCAAGCCCAATGTGTCATAACAATGAAGTGTGCAATGCTTTACAAGGTCACTTCTCAGCAAACTAACACTGATAATAAAACAAATTTCAAAGGAAACATCCAGTCACGTATAATACTTCGGGCATACCTTGCATCTGCTTCACCCATCGTCTCTGAACAACATCAAGCAAAGTCACATCCTGGATATAACCAATAATGAGCCTGACATGAGTCTCCAAGGTGAAGGGTAGCCAAACCATAAATGCTCTAGGACCCCTCCATCCAGTAAATCGTCTTCTAAATGTTAAAGTATACATTTGCAAGGGATCAATAACGAAAATCATAAAGATGCATAATGAACTTGCACCTCTTAAACATACATTCCTCCAAAATATCTGACATTTAACTCTGAGTTCATGGGAATAACGTTATTTTTTACTACGATGCCATTCAAATTTATAACAAATTTATAGACCTATCTGATGCTATGTCTTTAGCAGAACAAACAAAAAAAATACTCCAAACCCAATGTATCATAACAATGAAGTCTACAATGCTTTACTAGGTCACTTCTCAGCAAACTACCACTGATAAAAAAACAAATTTCAAAGGAAACATCCAGTCACGTATAATACTTCGGACATATCTTGCATTTGATTCACCCATCGTCTCTGAACAACATCAAGCAAAGTCACATCCTGGATATAACCAATAATGAGCCAGACATGAGTCTCCAGTTTAAAGGTTAATCCCGATATTGACACGTAAAAAATGAGGTAATCATCTCTGTCTGAATACATGGACTTCTCCAAGAACCCCAACAAAAAATCATTTGTACGGTGAAACAAATAAATGACTGCTGGGACTAATGAAAAGCTAAACGACCAACGAATGCCCGAGTGAAATCATTTGCTTGCAATCAACGTGTTACAGTATGTTGCTTGCATGTCCGAGGCCTCAGACCAGCAGCTAAGGGTAGCAAAACACTAAATACTCATGTGAAATAATACCGTAAAACAAATACGAAAATAATTAGGATTGCGGTCGTATCGATAGCCCACAGAAATACTACCACCCGAGAACACTTTTGCATGAAAAAATATGACGTCAACATGAACATGTTATAACCTGTAAATGTTCATAGCCTATATTCAACATCAAGCTGGTATCAAGCATCTCACCGCTAAAAACTCCACCAAACAACCTCTTAAAATGAACCAAATAAAGCACAACTAGCTATGCTCTCCTAATATATACCCATATTTCTTGCATAACTACATTGACTATCCTAAAAACAGGATTGAGCAGTAAAAATTTCTATTCAAATGAGTCATTCAAAAACAAACATAGTAATATATATCATACCGTGCGAAATATTCCAATACAATCATATCTAGCGTTGACAAGACCTAATAACCTACATCTATATAATCCGTACGTAAGCAATCGTAAATAAAAGCAATAAGATACCGAAAGGAAACTGAAAGATACCGTAAAAAAAACAATTCTCCAAGAGGACCATATATCTCGAGATAAGATCTTTGTGTGACCACACATTTTCGGTTTGGACACCGCTTGACTCCGGTCAATCCCTCCCCTCTTCCCCACCCGTCACGGGCAGTCTCTTTGTACCATCAGTAACTCACTTGACCAGAATAGAACTAATAAACATATAACTACAATGTCCGAGATATACAGCGACCAAGTCAGACACACTAACAAATAACATACATCCTAACAAATACATTCGATAATAGGTTCAAAGAACTAGTCATCCTATATATAATTCCTTCACAAAGCATATTTGCAGTACATATTTCCAGGGCCGTTTCGTAGTCCTATATTTTTTGGGCCGACTTGCTCCGGTATATTTCTTGGGTCGTCTTGCTCCGGTATATTTTTTGGGCCTATTGGGCGACACATATTTTTTGGGCCTAACGGGCGACACATATTTTTGGGCATATTCGTCACCCCTATATTTTTGGGCATATTCGTCACCCCTATATTCGTGGGCATATTCGTCACCCCTTTATTTTTGGGTATATATGTCACCCCTATATTTTTGGGCATATTCGTCACCCCTATATTTTTGGGCATATTCGTCGTTATATATACTACTGCCATGTGGAGTGATTCGAAATTTATATCACATAAAATAATGACTAAATACCCTTCATAGCTATCAAACTTGAATATAAATACATATATATTGGTCAGGTTAGATTGACTAGGTATTAACGAATCTGGCAGTGTAAGGAAACTCTTTTTGCATTCATTGATTTTGTTTGTCATTGTTGTCGTACATTGATTTACAAATCGCTAATTATGGAGCTTGGGCGTTTTTCATATTCTAGATTTGTTGACTGCGGCCAATACATCACAGATCTATAGTAAAATGCTGGAGTGGATGTAGTGAATATTCGGCATAATACATGATAAGGGTAAGAAAAAATTCAAGTTAAGTAATCTAATACCAATAGCCATTATTAGAAAATAAACAATCTAACAAAACATCAAACTGATCATCTCATAAATCGAGCAACAAATCCAACATTACACCAAAAAATCTTATTCCAACAGTAAATGTTGATTTTAATACTTGTAAATTCATTGCTAGTGCTTTAACAACCATAATCATCACTAATATATGCGGCAAGCTTACAAAATCGTTTTTAAGTCTACAGTCTACTAACGTTCCTCAAACTAAAACTACATGTAACTACACATACGCAAATACTGATACACATGTGCACAAATTACCAGTATCGCAAATGAAATGAATCAATCGGATAGAAAATTGCAATCCATCAGTGAATATGCTACAGGTGATGTTAATTTTTTATGTCCTATGGAAAGGTGAAAACATGACTAATATGGTTTGGAAGCTAACAATTGTGTGAAACGATATGCATAATTGAGTGTTACAATGTACCAATGAAGTGATTTTTACATTAACAGATTCAAATCCGAAAGACTAATTCAACAAGTCAACTTAAAACGGGACCCAGATCCAATATCAAGACGTAAAATATACGAATATTTCCATCACTACAACAAATTGGGCGAATTTGTACCTTATATACATCTATATATTCCTACGATAACCGTGATCTAGATTATAGATTTGGTTGACTGCGGCCCTTTCTTCACAAATCTACAGTACAAAATGCTCGAGTTGATATAGTGAATGCTCAAATAAGTCGGATATTCTGAATTTCAACGAAATCTCTTAACAACACCTGAAACAAACAACTATTTTAACTGGACAAACTACAAACGGTTAACATATATTTATAAAAGTAAGGCATGTGGGGATAAGCATCTAGTAAAGGAATGCGTCCAAAAAACATAATTGAGATCTACAATAAACTAATGGAGTATTTCAACACTAACACTATACAAATCCGGTAGTCTAGTTCTTCAAGACAACTCAAAACAGGACCCCAGATCCAACATCTGGAGGTAAAAATACCAATATTTTGTGCCACTACATCCAATTAAGTGAATTTATACCCCAACACTACATTAAATTAGGAGAATGTAAACCTAATAGAGATATATTCCTATGATACCTGTTCAAAAAATGAATAACAGTAATAAAACGCCAAAGAAAGTTTCTCTACCCTACCCTAACCAACATTGATTGACTCTGATATACGGTGTATCCTACCATACTCCAGATTTTGAATGCTAGACCAATATGGAAGGTGTATGGTCAATCAATACGTGATGCCGATAATATTACCAATCTTGTAATTATTAAATAAATATAAATAATCCTATATTTTAATTCTTGATGGGATCTGAAGCAGGACGAAAATGGTGTACTAACATTTAAACAACACCGAAATCTAGTAGGAGAAATCAAAGCCCACTGTGTCACAACAACGAACTCTGCAATGCTGTATTGCGTCACATCTCAGCATGCTACCCTTGATACATAACAAATTTAGAGGTGATAGCCAGACATGGTACAACTCCTCAAACATACCATGCATCGGTTTAGTCCATCATCTCGAAATAGCAAAGTCACATCCTCATCCTGGACAAGAATCCATACTCAGGAACAATTGTCAAGAATGGGCCTGACATGAGTGACAAAGAGTGTGGCCATAAAATCTGGGCTTCTGTTCACTGACGATCTAAGTAAATCACTACAGCGACTAACAGCTTGTCGCATAACCTCTCTAACAAACCCATGGAACTCAAGACCATCATGCACATAAACTTACAAAATCACGTTGAACTTGGACGAACTCCAAATGACCACCAGAGAGTGTAAACCGCCTCTACACCACCAGGACTAATCCATTAAAAAAATCGACTTGCAAGGGCTTAATGATGAGAATTCCACAACGATGCAGTACGGATTTACACCTCTTAAACATTTATTTCTAAGACGGTCGTGGAAAAATTCCTACAACAGTAAGAAAATAACTACGTAGTTCTCTACTCTGCTCTAATCAACATTAAAACTCTAATATACGATGGTATCCACCATAGTAAAGCGGTCTACTTCAGCTACTCACGCTGAGTAGGGCATCCGATCGATACTCACTATACGAAAAAAGTCGAAAAAAGACTACCCGAACATGCTACAGCCGTTTGATAACGGTCCATTTGGAACATGCGGATACATGGTAACACCGATATATCAGATTCAATACTGTATAGTGCATAATGGGTATACAGATTCTCGTAACGAAGCAGCTGCGTCCACAGAAATATATACATCCGTCCACTAACTGCCAAACTATTATAACCTACTATTCCTATAGATATTATATACATATGAAATAAACAGATGGACAGCACAAAACGTGCTCCTAATCCAACCATCAGGCTGGTACCAAGCAGGGCCGAACGCACCCTAAGGCTGCAAAGCAAGTTATGAAACATACCTCCCATACAATTCCTATAAACATAATGTACAATATATATAACGATAAGCCAACATAAACACAAAATATACCAATCCAACCGGTAAAAACCCACCAACCAACCACCGAATGAATCAATTAAACGCTATTTAGAAAAGAATATAAACATCATATGCACCCAAAGTATATAGAATTATACCCCAGACATAAATATATACATAAATTGTGGCAGATCGGACGTGGAAAATACTGATAAGAAAAAGAACAGCAAGAGTAGCCTCACCTAACGAACATTCCAGAGGCGTACTGAACTTTTTGCCTCGGGGACCTCCTGCACCCACGCCTCCAAATATAATATAAGCTTATTCATACCAGCTACGAAAAAATATAAAAGGAGTAAACAGTAAGTGAGCAGGTATACCCAATACATTGGTCTGAAGGATAAAAATTATAGGTCAAAACTATGAATAATAAAAAGATAGGCCTTCAAACCACAAAAGATTCCCAAATCGACGCTCAATTCATCCCTATATAATTCCTTCACAGGGCCGTTTCAGCACTATATTAACTACTGTCTGGGAGTATTGTTTGATCCGAATCATCCCTTCAAACATCACGTGACTACTCTGTGTTACAAGTTGAACGGAACACTTTTGTTCCTAAGCTCTAAACACATAAAAATGAATTTCAAATCAAGATACTGGTTGTCTACGCTCTAGTATTTTCTCATATCGGCTACTGTCATTCAATTTGGGGAAAAAACACCAATACTCAAAGGGAGAAAGTGCCACGTTGTATAAGCCTATCGGCAAAAATAACAAGCAATGGTGACCATACAAAACGAGACGACCTAAGTCCTCGTCACGAAAAATTGTTGTTGCTCAATATCGACAACAAACTGGGACTTCACGAGTCAATCAGAATTCATAAAGATCTTGTAGAAAAACATTCACCCAGCAGTCAAAGTCACATATACTATCGAAGGGAAAAGAACAATCAATTCAGAATAAATATATAAACTTTATACGTTGAACACGTGAAAACAGAAACTGCCTTTAGACCTTTTTCGATCAATGGACCAAAATATTGGTTAAACATCTAACAAACAATTTTTTTTTTCTAACGCGCCATTCATGAATTGGCTTAAATATTCCCTAGATTTCTCGTCATCAAAATTCTGTTTAATAACCCATTTAATAACATGGCAGTCATTTTAAGCGTTGAAATAGTCTAGTATGATTTCAGAAGCGTATTAACAATTACCATCTGAAGAAGTGCGCACGAATGACCAGCGTTGTGAAGAAGAAGGCTATTTTTCCCATTCTGCTGGTGTGATCACGTTCTAGTACTATTACTACTCAGCGCCAACTCTCCGAGCTGGTCAACTTCCATAGAACAGGTGATCGTTGGTATTCAATAGTGTGGCTTCCTAACAAGATATGAATTTTGCTCATTCACGTAATCGTCAAATTACTTGGATCAGCGGTCGCTTTCAGCTGTTGAACTTGAACTCGTCTGCGAGGCAAATTGACTGAATTCTTGGTTGAAAAAAATGAGGTTTCTTAGGCTATTTCTCAATAACTTTTTACCATGAAGCGCGTTTTGAAAAAATATTTACAGATTGTTTAACACTAACAATAACCTAGCAAAACGAAGTGGTGAAAAATTCAAAGTCTAGTGCACCTTTAATGAACATTTATTGACAGATCAATTCACAACCTTAACTTAGAGTACAAAAATGAGATAAATACATAATACCAGTGACCAGAATATGCATTCTGTTCTTGAATTTATCCGTAAATACCACGATCGTAACACTTAATCTTGAGCCACCATCGAATCGTTTTTACTCTGACGTTACACATGTTTCTCTGTTGCAACTGATCACAATTGTCTCTATCAATTACCGTAGGTGTTGACCGACGATTGTCTATTTAAATGTTTCAAATATTTCAATCGTTTTAGCATAATTATAATACGATATGAGTCTTTTCGAAGAACTATAGGCAGCTTCCAACTTTGACTGATGTAAACTCGATGTGAATAAAATTCATTGAATCATTTCTATCAATTACCGTCACATTTCTGATCAATTACCGTACCATTTCTGATTGTCATATAAGCTAATATTGTGCTTCATTTTCCATACCAGAAGTATATTCATCCGAGTCTTGTTCTCCAGTATTGAATTATTCTGATTATATTTCCTAATTTTATTAATATCCTAGCGGTCATGAAGTTTGTAAATTAAGTGTTATGCACACCTGTAAGTATGTATGTAGGTATTTATGTATGTATATATGTACGTAGGTATATGTATATTCACGTAAATAAAGATGTATAT
>SDVV010031882.1:0-11496 GCA_016164225.1 Gammarus roeselii
CGTGTGTGAAGACTAAATGTTTAGATCGCTCGCACATGGGAGACGTATCTATTTCAATGTTGACAAACGTTTTGGCCACTTAGAACTGATTTTGAGTCAATTGAATGTAAGTAAAAAAGGATCACTGAAAGAAAGGGCTATTGTACCTATTCAAATACTGAAAGGTGAACTGTGATAGAGTGTTTCTAATGACGTCCTTTTTTGTTAGCGATCCACCTGCTTGATCTCTTTTATCCATGCATGCGTTTGATCTCCCTTATTATCAATCAGGCGTCCGATCTCCCTCATCAACGATCCAGGCGGTATATTGATCTTTATAGAGAAATCAAAGCGCTTGATCTCACATACTAGCGTTGCAGGCGCTTGATCTCATTTATGAGCTATTCATCGCTGATTTCTCATATCAGCTATCCAAGCACATCATCTCCTTTATTGGCGTTTCAGGCGCTTGATCTCCCTTATTAGCGAGCGACGCAGGCGCTTCATCTCACGTCTAACACCCGCTGATCAATTATGTAGACAATTGAAATGGACGGATCATGAACCCTATTACTAAGCGCTCCAGATTTGCGGGTGTGCTTTCCGGCTAACCTTCCAGTTTGAACGATTCATCTGGGTTGATGAAAAATGGTTTGGGATGTTCTTTAATCCCAATGAGCAAACCAATCGCTTCTGGGCCCCAATCAACCCTGTTGACGTACACAAAGAGCCCGATGCCCCACGAGATCAACAGAAAGGCGTGGCACTAGAGGCTCAGAGCAGAGGTTTGTTACATTGCAGGCAAATTGTGGACACTTTGATCACCCATTATGCAGTCGCTCTCAGTGTTTATTTACCAAATGCCCGTCCATGAGTCATGTTTTTTTTCCGCTTCAGTCAAAAGCTATTTAATAAAAGAGAAATCGGGACGATTCTTTCAGTGTCAGCTTCTCTACACCTTGTTGTGATTTAGATCAACCATTTCTAGGAGAGAGACGCTGTCACACTTACCATAGGTTAGAAGGCTTTGCCAATTTAACGATGAAAGAGCGTGTAATAATTCGAGCAAAACTTCTTAGGCAGACTAACTTTCATCGCTACTGCACTGCTAATTGAGGAAGAAATCCTAAGCTGCCAACTAATGACGCGGTTTAATGATCAATATCAGCATATAAATGAACAGTTGCCTCCGGAAACAGGTTTTCCGTCCTCGTTTACGTGGTGTGCATCGAAGTGAGTTGGGAGTGATAAAGTCTATACAGACGAACCTAATATGGATGTATCTGAGAAATGCTTTATACGTCATAGTAAGAATCAACAGGCTCTAATTTGACCTGAAGATATTCCGTGGTGTCAATTTCGTTCAGCGCAATAATTACTGCACTGCACGCAGTCTTTGTGGCACCGTGCGAATGCCTTGGCTAGCACTGCACTGCAGCACTGCACGCAGTCTTTGCTGCGCTGCATTAATTCACTAGCGCTGGACTGCAGCACTGCACGCAATCTTTGTTGCATTTCAACAATTGCCTTGTACCGTCATGTCTCAACACCCATTGTCGTGTCTCAACAGCCATCGTCATGCCTGAACAGCTATCGTCATGCCTCAACAGCCATCGTCTTGTCTCAACAGCCATCGTCATGCCTCAACAGCCATCGTCTTGTCTCAACAGCCATCGTCATGTCTCAACAGACATAGTCATGCCTCAACAGCCATCGTCATGTCTCAACAGCTATCGTCATGTCTCAACAGTCATCGTCAGTTTTCAACCGCCATCGTTATGTCTCAACAGCAGCTGTCATGTCTCAACAGCTATTGTCATGTCTCAACAGCGATCGTCATGTCTCAACAGCTATCGTTATGTCTCGACAGCAATCGTCATGTTTCAACAGCCATCGTCATGTCTCAATAGCTATCATCATGTCTCACTCTATCAATCTATCTTCTACACGCAACCCAATTTTTTTTTATCTCTCCAGTCATTCGTCGTGTGCTGACGTATTTCACTCTTCTATCCAGCACCGGTCAGACGACTGCAGCCATTGGGCTCTTGTCCGTGTTTATTTACTTGTTGAGTGCACATCTTGGATGTTTGATTGTCTGAGCTTTTTCTCATGTTCCGTTGGTGGACAAAAACCAAATAGAGTACATAGGCCATGGCAAGTATCTATGAGTAAGTACATAGGCCATGGCGAGTATCTGAGAGTGAGTACAAAGGCCATGGCGAGTATCTAAGAGTGAGTACAAAGGCCATGGCGAGTATCTAGAAGTGAGTTTATAGGCCATGACGAGTACCTAAGTTTGAGTACATAGGCCATGACGAGTATCTAAGAGTGAGTGCATAGGCCGTGGCGAGTATCTAAGAGTGAGTACAAAGGCCATGGTGAGTACTTGAGAGTGAATACGTAGGCCATGGCGAGTATCTAAGAGTGAGTACATAGGTCATGGCGAGTATCTAAGAGTGAGTACATAGGCCATGGCGAGTATCTGAGAGTGAGTACAAAGGCCATGGCGAGTATCTAAGAGTGAGTACATGGGCCGTGGCGAGTATCTAAGAGTGAGTACATAGGCCATGGCGAGTATCTAAGAGTGAGTACATAGGCTATGGCGAGTATCTGAGAGTGAGTACATAGGCCATGACGAGTACCTAAGTGTGAGTACATAGGCCATGGTGAGTATCTAAGAGTGAGTACATAGGCCATGGCGAGTATCTAAGAGTGAGTACATAGGCCATGACGAGTATCTAAGAGTGAGTACATAGGCCATGGCGAGTATCTAAGAGTGAGTATATAGGCCATGGCGAGTATCTGAAAGTGAGTACATAGGCCATGACGAGTACCTAAGTGTGAGTACATAGGCCATGGCGAGTATCTGAAAGGGAGTACATAGGCCATGGCGAGTACCTAAGTGTGAGTACATAGGCCATGGTGAGTATCTAAGAGTTAGTACATAGGCCATGGCGATAATCTAAGAGTGAGTACATAGGCCATGGCGAGTATCTGAGAGTGAGCACATAGGCCATGGCGAGTACCTAAGTGTGAGTACATAGGCCATGGTGAGTACCTCAGAGTACATTAGCCATGACGTGTACCTAAGAGTGCATGGTCATGGCGAGTACCAAAGAATGCATGGGCCAAGGAGAGTACCTAAGAGTGCATGGCCATGGCGAGTATCTAAGAGTGTATTAGCAATGGCGCGTACCTAAGAGTGCATGGTCATGGCGAGTACCAAAGAATGCATAAGCAATGGCGCTTACCTAAGAGTGCATGGGCCATAGCGAGCACCAAATAATGCATGGGCCAAGGAGAGTACCTAAGAGTGCATGGGCAATGGCGAGTACCTAAGAGTGCATGGGCTATGGTGATTACCTAAGAGTGCATGAGCTGTGGCGAGTACCTAAGAGTGTATGGGCTATGACGAGTACCTATGAGTGCATGAGTCAAGGCGAGTACCTAAGAGTGCATGGGCCATGGCGAGTACCTAAGAGTGCATGAGTCATGACGAGTACCTAAGTAATTGCTTGTGCAATATCTCTTAAGCATTTCCTCTGATGGGTGGTTCGGGAGGGTGGAACCGAGGGAATGAGCCTAAAGGGGGGGATTGTTTTTGCTGCCCCCCATCCATCAGCTCGTGGCAGCGGCGCTTAGAGGCCAATTTCGTCTCGGCTGCCGCCAAGGCGAGTGCGAGGGTGGGCGGCGGAGGCGGTCATTTCAAGCCGAGCTTTTCAAACTCGTAAATTAGGCCTGGTCTATCACACGAGGAAATTTATGGCCGTCCGTCTGCGCCTACACAGAACTGCTTGAAAGGAGGTCTGGAGGCGGCAACGGTACCAAGGGGACGAGCGTCAGGGGTGGAAAGGCGCCGGGGGGTCAGGAAAAATATTTGTAACTAAATATATGAATCTTACTGTCGTGTTTGACGGGCTTGAGTTTGTGAGTTGTGTGCAGTTACCTTTGGGTCCTCGTTTATTATTGGGTCGTCGCTTATAATTGGGTAGTCGCTCATAATTGGGTCGTCGCCCATAATTGGGTTGTCACCCATAAGTGGGTTGTCGTCCCTCGTTGGGCTGTCGCCCACAATTGGCTCGTCGCCCGTGTTTGGTTGGTCGCCTAAAATTGGGTGGTCGCCCATTGATGGGTCTTCCTTTATCGTAAAATCGTCCCCATTATTAGGTCATTGGCAATAAATGGGTCGTCGTTCATAATTGTGTGGTCGCCCACCATTAGGTCGTCGCCTATAGGTGGGTTGCCACCCATAATTGGGC
Source organism: Gammarus roeselii (assembly GCA_016164225.1). Classification (NCBI taxonomy): domain Eukaryota; kingdom Metazoa; phylum Arthropoda; class Malacostraca; order Amphipoda; family Gammaridae; genus Gammarus; species Gammarus roeselii. Next base: position 4,242 of record SDVV010031882.1, read on the forward strand.
TGTCCTCCAAAATTACAGAAATTCAAGGAAAAGTATCGAATGGTCAACAAGTGCGTTGGTAAGAGTTGCACCTTGTTTTTGTTACAAATTTTTTGTACGTAATTTACATTATAATTTTGAGTGAGTAACGAATATTAATGGACGTATTTGTTTACTTGATGAAATAACACTCTATATATATATGTATACAAATTTAGGTCATTCAAAAACGGGGGGTAGTTCTTCCGAACGTAACTTACCTCGCTTGATTCCAATGAAAAAGCGAAAAAAAGACGACTGCAAAAAAAGACATGGATTGAAAATATAAAAGATGAAAACCCTACTTTATGGCTTCATTTCTGGAAGTGGTCAGACTCAAGTGCCCCGTGGCAGCTCCTCTAAATACCATAATGAGTACTACATAAGCCGTTTATTCTCGATTCTGACCAGCATCAAGATAATCTTCTGATCAGGTAAATCAATATAAGGGCGAACAAAGGAGGGAGAAGGGGGACGCTAGGAGGATGAGGAAGAAGGGGAAGAGGAGAAGGTCCATCTATAATCCAAAGAAATGATCTCCTCTGCATCAATCCGTCCTAAGTCCTATATTGAGGCCGATCTGGAAACATACGTAATTCGACATGGATATTACAAAGATAATTAGGAGCATGGTGCATTCAGTTTGAAGTTTTGCATGGTACTTAAATTGAGTTAGGCTAAGTAGTTTGATTTGATAATTGCCAGCAACATCCACGCTGTGTGTCTTAACCCATCATCCACGCTGTGTGTCTGAGCCCAACGTCCACGCTGTGTGTCTGAGACCAACGTCCACGCTGTGTGTCTGAGCACAACGTCCACGCTGTGTGTCTGAGCACAACGTCCACGCTGTGTGTCTGAGCCCAACATCCACGTTGTGTGTCTGAGCCCAACATCCACGTTGTGTGTCTGAGCCCAACATCCACGTTGTGTGTCTGAGCCCAACATCCACGTTGTGTGTCTGAGCCCAACATCCACGCTGTGTGTCTGAGCCCAACATCCACGCTGTTTAGCCAAACCCCTAACCTAATAGTTGTCATCACGTCCTTCAACCTCGTAATATTCGACTTACTACAATCAGCCCCTCTCTCTTCATGTCTTGCTTCACCATCCACCCTTGCTTCCCCTCACCTTAACCGTCCCCCATTCTCTGCAGGACTGCCTTGCAACATTAAAATCTATTAAAATCTGCGTCTCCAGGACAGTGTCTCAGGACATTCCGTGATAGATGGCCCGCGAGACACTTTTTACCCCTTCCTCGCGACGGTTTTGCCCCACTCAGTTCTTGCAGCTTGCCTCCGCACTTCTTTTCTTCTTGCCCCGGCCCGCTAATGTCAGTGCTTCTGAAGGATACTTCCAAGTCTTTTCGGCTTATCAATTGAGCATGTTATGTAATGTTAATAACACCAAGGTTCATATTACTTGCCCATGCCAGTGTATGACCAGATGGCATCCCTGATGGAATTCAATATTTGTAGTTAGGAGCATTTCAATCATTCTCACCTGAGAGACTTATGGTACATTCGAGGTATCATTACTTTTAAGAGATCATATTTCAAGTTATGCTTTTTGCGGTGATATCAGCAACTTTTTCTCGTCTACAGATGGCCCGGTTCAATAAATTGAAAATTACAATTTTAAAAGAAACAACGAAATCTAACTAATTACAATGTAGAAAGAGGCAGCTATAACCATATCCTTGCACTAGCGAATACAAAATGCTGCGAACTCCGCTACACATGCACTGGGTTTGTGGAACTTTGCAACACATGCACTGGGATTGTGGAACTCCGCTACACATGCACTGGGTTTGTGGAACTCCGCTACACATGCACTGGGATTGTGGAACTCCGCTACACATGCACTGGGTTTGTGGAACTTTGCAACACATGCACTGGGATTGTGGAACTCCGCTACACATGCACTGGGATTGTGGAACTCCGCTACACATGCACTGGGTTTGTGGAGCTCCGCTACACATGCACTGGGTTTGTGGAACTCCGCAACAAATGCACTGGGATTGTGGAACTCTGCGACACATGCATTGGGATTGTGGAACTCCACTACACATGCACTGGGCTTGTGGAACTCCGCAACACATGCACTGGGATTGTGGAACTCCGCAACACATGCACTGGGATTGTGGAACTCCGCTACACATGCACTGGGATTGTGGAACTCCGTTACACATGCACTGGGTTTGTGGAACTCCGCAACAAATGTACTGGGATTGTGGAACTCTGCGACACATGCATTGGGATTGTGGAACTCCGCTACACATGCACTGGGTTTGTGGAACTCCGCAACACATGCACTGGGATTGTGGAACTCCGCAACACATGCACTGGGATTGTGGAACTCCGCGACACATGCACTGGGATTGTGGAACTCCACTACACATGCACTGGGCTTGTGGAACTCCGCTACACATGCACTGGGTTAGTGGAACTCCGCTACACATGCACTGCGATTGTGGAACTCCGCTACACATGCACTGGGTTTGTGGAACTCCGCAACAAATGCACTGGGATTGTGGAACTCTGCGACACATGCACTGGGATTGTGGAACTCCGCTACACATGCACTGGGTTTGTGGAACTCCGCGACTCATGCACTGGGATTGTGGAACTCCACGACACATGCACTGGGATTGTGGAACTCTGCTACACATGCACTGGGATTGTGGAACTCCGCTACACATGCACTGGGTTTGTGGAACTCCGCTACACATGCACTGAGATTGTGGAACTCCGCTACACATGCACTGGGATTGTGGAACTCCGCGACACATGCACTGGGTTTGTGGAACTCCGTAACACAAACACAGGTTTCTCAGGATTCCGTTATACATAAACAAATTCCGTGCAACTCCGTTTCACAAACACAGGCCTTGCGGAACTTCAATGCGCATGCACAGTCTGTTTGGAACTCATTTCGGCAAACACAGGCTTCGCGATACTCCGATACATATACAAAGCTCAGCGGAACTCCGCTACACATACGTAGGCTTATCTGAACTCCAGTACCCGTAAGCACGATTCGTGAATCTGAACAACTCTTCCGCTAAACCACAGACTTGGAGTGGTTTTGGTCTCAGTGGGAGTAGACACTAGTAACGGATCGATCGCAGCACGACCACGATCGCTGGAGGGGCGATCGCTGCACGACCAAGATCGCTGGAGGGGCGATCGCTGCACGACCAGGATCGCTGAAGTGGCAATCGCAGCACGACCACGATTGCTGGAGGGGCGATCGCTGCAGGACCAGGATCGCTGGAGGGGTGATCGCTGCACGACCAGGATCACTTGAGGGGCAATCGCAGCACGACCACGATTGCTGGAGGGGCGATCGCTGCAGGACCAGGATCGCTGGAGGGGCGATCGCTGCACGACCAGAATCGCTGTAGTGGCGATCAGTGCACGACCAGGATCGCTGTAGTGGCGATCGCTGTACGACCAGGATTGCTGGAGGAGCAATTGCAGCATGGCCAGAATCGCTGGAGTGGCAATCGCAGTACGACCAAGATTGCTGAAGTGGCAATCGCTGACCTACCGGTATCGCTGTAGTGGCAATCGCAGCACGACCAGGATCGATGTAGAGGCAATCGCTGCACGATCAGGATCACTGTAGTGGCAATCGCAGCACGACCAGGATCGCTGAAGTGACGATCGCTGCACGACCAGGATCGCTGGAGGGGCAATCGCTGCACGACCAGGATCACTGGAGGGGTGATCGCTGCACGACCAGGATCGCTGTTGTGGCGATCGCTGCGCGACAAAGATCGCTGTCGTGGCAATAACAGTACGACCAGAAACGCTGTAGTGGCAATCTCAACACGGCCAAGATCGCTGAAGTGGCAATCGGAGCACGGCCTGGATCGCTGTAGTGGTAATCGCAGCACGTCCAGGATCGCTGTATTGGCAATCACTGCACGACCAGGATAGCTGTAGTGACAATCACAGCAAGACCAGGATCACTGGAGTGACAATCGCAGCACGACCAGGATTGCTGTAGTGGCAATCGCAACACGACCAAGATTGCTGAAGTGGCAATCGCTGACCTACCGGTATCGCTGTAGTGGCAATCGCAGCACGTCCAGGATCGCTGTAGTAGCAATCGCAGCACGACCAGGATCGCTGTAGTACCAATCACAGCATGGTCAGGATCGCTGTAGTACCAATTGCAGCACGACCGGGATCGCTGTGTACCAATCACAGCATGGTCAGGATCGCTGTAGTACCAATTGCAGCACGACTGGGATCGCTGTAGTACCAATAACAGCATGGTAGTAGCATGATAATAGCAATCGCAATCGCTGTAGTAGCAATCGCAGCGCGACCAGGATCGCTGTAGTACCAATCACAGCATGGTCAGGATCGCTGTAGTACCAATTGCAGCACGACCGGGATCGCTGTGTACCAATCACAGCATGGTCAGGATCGCTGTAGTACCAATTGCAGCACGACTGGGATCGCTGTAGTACCAATAACAGCATGGTAGTAGCATGATAATAGCAATCGCAATCGCTGTAGTAGCAATCGCAGCGCGACCAGGATCGCTGTAGTACCAATCACAGCATGGTCAGGATCGCTGTAGTACCAATTGCAGCACGACCGGGATCGCTGTGTACCAATCACAGCATGGTCAGGATCGCTGTAGTACCAATTGCAGCACGACTGGGATCGCTGTAGTACCAATAACAGCATGGTAGTAGCATGATAATAGCAATCGCAATCGCTGTAGTAGCAATCGCAGCGCGACCAGGATCGCTGTAGTACCAATCACAGCATGGTCAGGATCGCTGTAGTACCAATTGCAGCACGACCGGGATCGCTGTGTACCAATCACAGCATGGTCAGGATCGCTGTAGTACCAATTGCAGCACGACTGGGATCGCTGTAGTACCAATAACAGCATGGTCGGGGTAGCTGTAGTACCAATCGCAGCACGATTGGGATCACTGTAGTACCAATCACAGAATGATCGGGATCGCTTGTAGCATTCTTGGGTGAGTGTGAATGCATACAAGTTCCATGCTTTTGCTGCAGTTCACTTTCGAAATGGAGACACATCACAGCGCTCCCTGCTGCTGAACAGGGCCAGCATCGTTATAAGCCACGTCATAGTTTCAAGCAGTTTTTAACCTGAGAACGTGATGCCACGACCTCCTAAACTCAGATCCTTGCATTCATCAATTCCGTTCCAAAGTCTATAGAACATGGTTTGTTTAATTATTCTACTCAACTCATCTTCGACGTCTCGTGGTCAGTGCGCCCGTTAGCGTCAGGCAGTACCAGCTGTTATCTAGCAGCCTCACTCTCAAGGCTAATCTTCACAACAGTGCTTACAAATGCCTTCTGAAAGAAGAAGTAAAACATCTAAGAGCGCTTCATACGTCGGTGTGATATATGGTTTTAAAAGATCAAGAAAGATAAAGGTTGGTATAATTTGTTGAGCCATGACTTGGACGTTTCGATTGTATTGGCGTTTATCGCCATCGTTGGAAGTTTGTTCTCTTCTTCGAAAACTCCAAACGTGAAGCAATTTCGCGTAATGTTGAGTAACAAATGCTTCCCAGCAATTCTGTATCCATTATTCTTGGTTACTCTGCTCGCGTATAGAGTGAAAAGGCTCGCTCGTTCGAGGTTTTCTCTACCCTTCAACATCTTCCACACTTCAATCATGTCACCTTTGATTCGACGCTTCTCTATCATATAAAGGTTACGTTCACGTAGTCTGTCTATGTGCTATTTAATAAGTTTGGTAGCCTTACGTTGAACCTTTTATAGTTTAATAACGTATTTCCTAAGATATGGAAATCAGAATTAAATGGAATACTCGACATGCGGTCTAACAAATACATTGTATAACTTAAGAATACTGTGTCTGTTTTTGTACGAGATAGTGCGGGATATCATACCTAGCATTTGTGGCCTTATTTAACAGTATCGATACATTGCTTGCTGCTTTTTAAGTCGTTAGTAATGATGACACTTAGGTCTCTCTCTTCGGTGACAGCAATCAGTTTCTTTCTGGACATTAAATATTCGTGCTTGAGGTTATGAGGACCTATGGGCATAATTTTATATTGTTGACAGTAAATTTCATTTGCCACGTTTCTGACCAATCAACACATTTATTCAAATCTAATTCACATTCACATTAGCATTGCTAATGAGCGGGTAAATTCGGAACGCCGAAGATGTGGCGTAATCATTAAACAATTTTATCATGTTCGAATAAATAATTAAATACAATCTGTGTCCAGATGTTCGTCCAGAGGTATTATGAACATAAAAGAAATATTTGAATTTCGCACAACGCGCTAATCGGAATTGTTATATGTTTTGACTCATCCGTTCAGCAGCGGAAGGAGGGATTTGGTTGCTCACAGTTTTGTGTCGTCGTTTTGGACGTGAAATTATCAACTTCGTAGTAAGCGTGAGATCGTTCACTTTGGAACAATAACACAGAAATTGAAACTATAATTTAAAGTGGCAAATTTTTTATCTACCAAACATTCCCCGGTGATTTGTTTGTTTTTTGAGGTGAGAATACCACCAGGTTCAGGTTAACCCTTAGCAGACGACCGTGGCTATATTGTCAACAATATCCACAACCATCTCGCGTGACTGCCTTGCCACGCGTTAATGATTCGTGGTGACAAAATACCTAGTTTTGAATATTTAGAACACTTCTATATGTTCCACTTATCATACTTCGATCGTCTTACGACTTCATTGTAAATTTATTCATGCTATGGTCAAATAAACATGTCAATAATATCCTTAACTTTCAGTGTTAATATTACTGCTCCCTATGACTGTGGAATTATTTCATGAAAAGTGATTACCACAGTTTTAGCCATTAGAGTCGTGCCGCGTCGTTCGAATGTATCTGTTGGTACCGTGATCTTCTGAGGGTGTAATTTCAGTACTAACTCATCTACTTCCACGATTGTGCACAAATTAGTTTATGCATATACTGTGACTGGATGGATGGAGCGATGAAAGAAGAGGAGGTGTGGCCTTCACAACTTCATCTCAAAGTTGAGGTAAGGGCTTCATTGTGAGCGCCACAAACTGCGTGCAAGCTTATTAAGTAGATTTCATGCATTTGTTTTGCAGCTCAGTCGGCTGCCAGTAGTTCCTCATGTACCTCAATTGGGGTTTTATTTAAAGGCAAAATATGTATGATTTTTGAGTGAACGATACAATAAAACCAATATAATATAAATACA
>SDVV010031883.1:0-11496 GCA_016164225.1 Gammarus roeselii
TATACATCGAGTCAGGCTTATACCAAAATTGAGCTTCGTACCAAATGACGTCATCAGACCACGTTACGCAAGTGGTTTCTAGACAAAATGATTGTAGATTTCAGCAGCAATCTTCATTATTTTATTTGGCTAACTAGATTCCATCTATTTGAATATTTCGTGTGAACTATTTGGCCAAAGTTAAATGGGCCCTGATATTCGTGACTTCGCTCGATGCTTCTCACATTTTCCTCAACTGGGCATTCAACTACAACTTCACGTGCGGAGCACTCCTCTCCCACAACACCCCTCACGAATGCTCTCGGTTCTGGTTCCTCTACGAAAGCCTCGTCCCTCAGCCACCATATATAACAACAACATTCTTCAGAGCGCTTATGAAAATGGCTCTTATTGCATGCATAGACAATGAAAAAACTAGAATTGCAGCAGAAAAAATGGAGTTTGAATACAACAGTCCCGTAGTGAGTATATGAATGCTAAAAGAGTGCTGTCAGGGCCTGCGCACATTAACTGCCCCCGCCTACCCTTTGCGTGAACATTGTGAGGGATAACGATATTATACGAATCATGCTGGGCTGCTTAGCAGTCATGAAATATGTATTGATAATGCATGGTTTGATAATATATTTCACGTGCATGACATTATTTGCGAAGAGATCATTTACTTCTCCTGATTGAGATCTTCTGGCTCATGACTTTTGAGTTTGATTAACAGCAGTATAAATTATCCTCTCCTCTACTTTCGTCTGAAATTTATGGACAAATTCGACCATATACGTTCAACACACGCCATCTGGTCTATACCTTGAATAACAATCAAGATGAACATGCATCTATAAAATATATGATTGAAATGTTCCAATTATTGACTTTCATTAGCATTGATCAATCCCTTCTACCATTTTGTTGAAAAAAGTGTTTCAAAAAAGCTAAATAAATCAGAATTTTTTGTTCCCGCCCACAATAGAAGAGGCTGATTCTAACGCGCTCCATTCACCTTACTGATGAAACACACGCAGGACACCAGTTACAAAACTCTGTTGAACGTCGGGGCAGTCAAGCATCAAAGGACGCCGTACTGTACATGTGGACTCCTAGATTGCAGGTTGGTAGCGGGCCAACGTTAGGTAGCGGGCCAACGTTATATCGCACACATGGGCTGGGAAATACGTTTCCGACTCTGGCCCAACATTGGTATGTTTAGGAAAACGTACTGGGGGCGGTTCGTTTAGCTGTTTGCTTCGCGGGACTCCGGCTAATTGCTGGCCAAAGAATTTTGAAAGTCTTGGTTCCATACCCAGTCCATTTCTATTCTCTTTCCTGATGCTTTTATAGCGCCCAGAGTATCATTTATTTCACATCATGTGTTTCATCTTCTGTTAGCGATGAAAAGCCAGATTCCTCAACACTTAATTCCTTCTAATCACGCAATCGGTTACAAACCCTCACATTCAATTCACTCCATTCCCCTCACCGATTAAAGACCGGCAGTCCGCCGGGCACAAAAGACCGTTTTCAGGCCATGGCTGAGGGACATCAAAGAACACCGAAATAATATTCGTCGTTCCTGAATCAGCACGCGTCACCCCCACCAATAGAGCCGACTGCTGCCTTTTTCCGCTGCCATGGGTCGCTGGGCAGCCAATTTCCTTTCGCTATCACAGGGATTTTTTGGCGCCCAAGAGTTAATCTGCGGAGCAAAACACGGCAGAGGCGGTAGGCGGATAATAGGCGTCAGAGAAGCCTTGGGAACGTCAACCGTTGGGGTTCGTGTCTGTCGTTTTCGTAAGTCTAACCTATTTTCTTGTTGTCGTGTTCATTTTATACCACGCGTTTTGAGGATTATAGTAATGAGGAGCGCAGCGAGGAACATAAGAGCTTCAATTTCCCTAGGGAATACGACATAATAAAGCTCGGTTAGCTTCATGGGAAAAGAAATGCCCCCCACGACCATGCCTGTGCAGTCATCTCGTCGTCCTCTTAAGGATGCACTTACAACAAATAAGACCACGTCCAGCTCGTTGTTGTATTTTATTGCTGCAAGATTTTTCACAAATCAAGAAGTGAATATCCCAAAGGTTGAACAGTTTTTCCGTTAAGATATGTATATAACTGATAAAACATTATTATGACTCGATTTTGAATAGATGACTGAATAGAGCTATCCGTCGGATAAGTAAATGTTGAGAAGACGTTTAAGCTTGAATTATATCAGTAGATATTCATTTATGACAGCAGTCCTGAACAATTATAATTAAATAGTTATTAAGCAGTGAGTGGACACACTGTTAGTTCCTTTTACACGGGCCCTTCCTTCGCTGCCTTGCTCAGGGGTCGCTCCATAGGATATCAGAAAACAGAGGTCCTTGGCCACATTATTTCGTCTCGAGGCAGTAAAATGCTAACAAACGGGTGCTGGGTAGCAGATTTCAGTGATAGGAGTGCGCCCGACCGAACTCTGGATCTTCTTCCATGCCCAACACAGCAATGAGGGAGGAAGGGATAGCATAATGTAAAAAAACAAGAGAAAAATAAATAAACCAACTTTAGATTTTGGGTTACGTTCACACAGACAATTTATAGAAGGACTTGACAGAATCATATTTCTATATTTCCTATTTGTAATATCGTCCATTTTAAACATGAATACATTTTTCCTGTTTACCGATAGTTGAACTGTAATACATGTTTCCTGTTTGTTATATAATCTTCCAGGCGTACTTTGTTTACCTGTTGCTGCACCGATTTGAAGTTAGCTGACGGATGAGTCTGTCAGCGCTGCGGCGAAAGCCGTCCTGTGAGAATGGCTTCAGTGTTGCTGTCCTGCACACGATGGAAATAGGCGTCAGTTGCTTGTTCAGTTGGATAATGGGTTCATATTTGGAATAGAAGCATGAAAATATTTTCCTTCGTAAGTGAAGCCTTTCATCGATAATGAAACGTCCAGGAATGGCATTTTCTACCCAAGACTCGTCAAGTTCGAGAGTATCTCCTGAAGTGGAACACTTTGCTATAGAGGGTCTGGGAGTAGTATCTTCTGAAGTGGAACACTATGCTATACAGGGTCTTGGAGTAGTATCTTCTGAAGTGGAGCACTACGCTATAGAGGGTCTTGGAGTAGAATACATGAAAGCCTCACCCGATATCAACTGGAGGAATCCAATAAGGTTCGGAATTCCCTTGCCTTCTATTTTCATTGCGGGAAGGAATCGTTGGATTAAAGCGCAGTTGCATTTGAATTATTTTATGGTAGCTTAATTTGAAGTGAAATGTATTAAAAATTAAATCCATTTTATAAGAAAGAGCTTCTATTCAAAATATAAGTTAGCTTGACAGGTACCTAAATGAGCGACGGTAGCTACACCTGATGTTCGCTCTTTAGTGTAAAGCGGAATCCAATGACTGTGAGTGACACGTTAACTCCCTTATCCTTTGAACATGGTAAAAACCTTTTGGCTAATTAATTTCAGCAGAAGTTGTTAGAATCGAATGAATAATTTAATAATAGTACTAACATTCGTAGATCCGCATTTAAGAATATGCCAATATTTGGATAGAAATGGCTGTTTTTAGTAATGCCAACAACCTTTCCCTCTACACTCACCTTCGTCTCGCTGTCGGGCCGCCAACCCTAATATTTCCATATGATGAGGCCGCATTCTGGAAAGGCGGTGATTACCGAAAACCGTATGTTATCATCTACGCCAAAATAGGTGTCCATGAAGTGGCTAAAAAAATTAACTTCACGAATTGTATCACACAATGTCTGCTGCGACGAGACATTTTTTAAACTATGGTATGGAGCATAGAAGATACCAACATACATATGCAATTTTCATGAAGGGTTTTCTAGGTCACATTAAAACATCTGACTCCTTCAGGTATACGTCATAGGGTGTCGTGTGTGATGCACTAGTTCTAAACAGGGTCTAGGACTACGACCAAACAGGGTTGGTCTTCTCACATCCCGTTCAGTCAGTCTCTCCGCGAAGGCAATGGGCCCACTTTATTATGCAAACGCGTGCTGGTTTGGCCGCCTGGAAAAGATGGCGGCACTGAACGTTTCCGACGCCCTCATTTGCTCCCATCTTTACGACTTGAGAACACGTGACTCCGTAGCCATTTCTTCATCCATGATATTACCTATCATCTGACAAAACAAATTTACCAGTACACTTCAACAAATAAGATAAAGCATGTATATTTTTGAGCTGAGTAAAAATAAATCATGTCGTATTGAGACAATGCACTCGTCAGAAATTTGACCTCCACCAGCTGCTCTCCAACGTCCTCAGTCTCTGACCACGTCAAGCTGTGAATGGCTGCTTTGCATAGTGATCGCTAACAGGCTCTCGGTGTCGTTAGCTGCCTGTTGGATAACGGGAAATTGTGTTCGTTTGGTGTTTGATGTCGACTGATATTTTGTAATACGCATTCAGAATCGTATCATTCTGTTACTACCCAAATCACTTGTAGGAATCCATCACTGATCATGTTAGTTGCAGTACCAACAGCTATATTATTTTATACAGTTTGTAATATGATCTATCAGGATACATACCATGCTTTCCAGAATGTAGTAGAAAGATATCCGCTTTGCTGCCACTTTAACCTCACTGGCTACTCACCTTCTTCCAATGGGTGCTCCCATTCTTCAATCCTATCACCCTTCTTGCTCTCAACGAGTCTTTTTCCAACGAGGAATCAATTTTGATAAGAAATTTCCGTGTCGTGAACGGGAATTGTTCGCGTTCTCAACACGTTTTAATCATGTTCTTACGTGCATTGTTGTCTCGCAACAAGCATCACCTCCTGCAAGCGGTTCGCCCTGGCCTCAAAAACTCCTTCCGACACTTATTTCCCTCCTTCCAATTGGACCGTCCCTCCTACAAAGGATCCCGTCGGGTTCCCTGCAATCCCCGAGAGGAATTGAGGATGGTTCAGCCGGGTAATTCAATCACGATTGAACAAAAAACATTCAAATAAAAATAATACTCGAATACATTGCCAAAAGAAGGCAGAAATTCTATGTTCAAGAAGTTGTGAATCATGTGAGTATAGAGAAACTAATGGGCAGGATTGGAAAATAATTGTTCATCGTACATAAATTGACATCACGGGACCAGTTTTAGTCATAATTTCAATCACTGAAAAAAAAATGTTAACCGCCTTCGTATCCTTTAAGAATACAATATCCGATGATTATTAAATGTTGTCAACATTGTATCCAGTGTATCTAATTGAAAAAAAAAAGGAATTGATGTTTTCTATTGGGACTGTTTTGTAAGCAGTGTATAAAGAGTTCAACCCCCTGCATAGCGAGGGATGAAGCGAAACGTTACGATTGAAAGGCCTCCCCCCCACAGGCGGTGCTCACCAGGACGACGGACTGGGAGGAGTTTGAGCCTTCGTCGTTCCTGAAGGACGAAGAGCCGCAGTGAACTTTTTATCATTCGTCCGTACGTTTTCCGAGGATAAGGCAAATCGTAATGAGACAAATCACAAGGAAATGTCGAGCACCGTTGGCGATTATTGCCCGCTGAATATATTTGTATGCTGAACAGTTCAGGGATTACATTTTCGACCAGAGTATCGTCCAGTTGAAACAAATACTTTGCAGTGGAACACTCGCGCTAAGCACTGCTTGGCCTGGTCTATAATTAATACGTTGTCAAAAGTGTTGATAGAATCTCGACTGGCATATGTCACCGTCGATATACAATATTGTATAAATAAAAATATCATATTTATTTGTCATGGTATTGCAATTTCCCGGTAACCGAAGGAACCATCAATGGTCTTGTCCTTGGGTTACGCTTATATGCATAGGCATGGGATTAAGATTTAATGCCTTCAAATGTTTACAATAATCATAACAAATATTTCATTAATAAATTAATGGGACGATTTCCTCGAAAACAAATACCGATGCAAATGTGTCACAAGAATTTCAATTAATTTTTAGATGGGCAAATAGAAAGCGCATTCCCTGAATAAATTGTGATATAACAGAATAATTCAAAATGTCCAGGCCGCACCCATGCTCGATTCGAGCACGAACAAGCTCATTCTTTCACAATGTTTATTTTATTTCTAAAAAATATCGAGCATTCATGATCAGAATACATTTTTGGCTCACTTTTGGGGAAAAAATTTGAACCCGGAGAATATTCAATTTGAATCATCGTATACAATTTCTGAAGGTCAAAAGGTGACGGTCAACATTTTAAGGACTGGTTTGCGAAACTCATCCTTCTTCGTCTCGTTTTTTATCTTAGAGACCGAGATGAACCAATGTTATCGAGGTAGTTCAGAGTGAACATCATCATTATGAACCTAAGTGTGTTAGTCTATATACATGTAAATAGTGGTCAGAACATTGCAAAAAGTCACCCACACCGCGGAAAGTACACTTGCACCAGGTTGCAATTTTTCTTAGTAATATAAAAGGTGCAGATAAAACCTACAGTATAATACAAGATAAATTCTATTGAATATTAACAGAGTTCGAATAGATCATTGATTTGCATAATATTTTCAATTGTAACCGGATTTTCTCCAAATATTGGCTCATTTCTCAGATACATTGTCCAGGTAGCTATTGATTTTCGTATTTTTCTCTCCGAGAACGACCGTTTACCTTGCTTGGAATATCTCGACACTATGTTCAAAGGTATAAAAAGGTGTTGAAACCACACTTTGGATAAAACTTTAATCTAAAATAATAGCCGTCATTTGCGAGCAATACTATGCTCCTCATCAGCGGCTAAAAACTGTGGAAACAAAAGATACATTGGTACAATTTAAACGTCGATATGAAAATTTATCCACTCAACATGCTAAAATTTCAATAAAAACAAACAGCGCCAGGATTAGAAGGACATGTCTAGGTAACAGTGTGGCTTTAATTCACTTGTATAACATTTTAGAACGAGATATTGAGGCATCAACTCTCTTTTTATGTTCAATGTTATTCGAATTCCATTTACTCTCGACTTGTTGACAACATTCCGGGACTGCGATTTCTTCCTCCCTACAATTCATGCAGTAGTGAACACAACCCAATGATGTTGTAGCACTTTTCGTCAATTCTTTCTCATCGTTCAACTGCTAAGTGGCATTTGCAGAACCATCGCTCAGCTCTTCATTTTCAGCACTGACTGATACAATGTACTAACCGCTTGCTCCAGTTGATGTAGGTTATTGAGAGTAGGATTAATGTTATCTCAACCTGAGCCTCGATGAGATGCAGAATCTATTTTTATGGTCTTACATCCGATGAGGTTTCTTTTCCCACCAGCACACAATCGCTGCGGGACTCTCCCCGTCCGCCCACCGCAAATGCAGACACTCTCAGCTCCCTTTGTCCAGTGTGGTGCAGAATGTGTCCACTTGCATACTGCCGCTGCTGGATGCCTCTCGTCGCAAACTGCAGTAGCAGAATGTCTCCCCCATTAGTCACTGCCGTAGCAAATATCTCACTGTGTCCAATGCCTTTGTAGGATGTCTTTTCTTTATTCAACTGCCGTTGCAGAATTGCAACCAATTCTCCCCGCGGCTGATGCAAATTGACGTCAGTTTTGTCCACTGCTGTAGTAGAACATCCACTGACGTTGAAGAAAGTTCATATTTCCTCTTTCACTTTATACACTGTCGAGACAAAATATATTGCTATTACCCTCCGCCTTTGCAGACTGTTTATTCTTTGTTTACACTGTTGTTGCAGAATCTATCCCTTTGTCCAGTGTCAATAAGGAATCGCTGTATTTGCTCCCTGCAATTGCAGATAATCACACTCTTTACCAACAGCCGTTGCAGAATTGCTATCGCTGTGTCCACATGATTGTTTAAAAATATTTAGTATCTGTTCACTGCTTGTCGAAAAATATATTTTTTATCAGCCCGCTGTCTTTTTCCAGAATATTGTTTCATTTGCCCTCCTTTATTGCATAATATTTATTCACTCTTCCACTGCTATTGCAGAATATTTCTTAATTTGCCTATGTTTGTGCCTGAATACTCATTGATTTACGCACTGCCATTGCATATTCCATTTACATTTGCACAAGGCCAAGTCAAAGACAATCCCAATTGTTCTCTTATAATTATTTCTTGAACGATATCCCTTGCAACAAAGTCATCACAGAATTCATCTTCAGAACCTACTGCCTCGGAATCGCATGTTCCTCAATTATGATCTTAAACTATTCCAAGCCATCCCTTACATGATCGTCTAACGCAAGCACCCTATCTCCTTGCACGACGTATTTGTTTGCTAATTCATACACTGTGCTTTCTTGTGCAAGACCAATGACTGCTGGCGACGAATCGCGGATTGACGAGGTGTTCCTGCTAGCGGTGAGCGGGTGCGTAGTGCTCGAGGTGTTCCTGCAAGCGGTGAGCGGGTGCGTAGTGCTCGAGGTGTTCCTGCTAGCGGTGAGCAGGTGCGTAGTGCTCGAGGTGTTCCTGCTAGCGGTGAGCGGGTACGTAGTGCTCGAAGTGTTCCTGCTAGCGGTGAGCGGGTGCGTAGTGCTCGAGGTGTTCCTGCTAGCGGTGAGCGGGTGCGTAGTGCTCGAGGTGTTCATGCTAGCGGTGAGCGGGTGCGTAGTGCTCGAGGCGTTCCTGCTAGCGGTGAGCGGGTGCGTAGTGCTCGAGGTGTTCCTGCTAGTGGTGAGCGGGTACGTAGTGCTCAAAGTGTTCCTGCTAGCGGTGAGCGGGTGCGTAGTGCTCGAGGTGTTCCTGCTGGTGGTGAGCGGGTGCGTAGTGCCCGAGGTGTTCTTGCTAGCGGTGAGCGGGTGCGTAGTGCTCGAGGTGTTCCTGCTATCGGTGAGCGGGTGCGTAGTGCTCAATGTGTTCCTGCTAGCGGTGAGCGGTACTAGTGCTCAAGGCGTTCCTGCTAGCGGTGAGCGGGTGCGTAGTGCTCGAGGTGTTCCTGATCGCGGTGAGCGGGTGCGTAGTGCTCGAGGTGTTCCTGCTAGCGGTGAGCGGATGCGTAGTGTTCGAGGTGTTCCTGCTAGCGATGAGCGGGTGCGTAGTGCTCGAAGTGTTCCTGCTAGCGGTGAGCGGGTGTGTAGTGCTCAATGTGTTCCTGCTAGCGGAGAGCGGTACTAGTGCTCGAGGTGTTCCTGGTAGCGGTGAGCGGGTGCGTAGTGCTCGAGGTGTTCCTGCTAGCGGTGAGCGGGTGTGTAGTGCTCGAGGTGTTCCTGCTAGCGGTGAGCGGGTGTGTAGTGCTTGAGGTGTTCCTGCTAGTGGTGAGCGGGGGCGTAGTGCTCCAGGTGTTCCTGCTAGCGGTGAGCGGGTGTGTAGTGCTCGAGGTGTTTCTGCTAGCGGTGAGCGGGTGTGTAGTGCTCGAGGTGTTCCTGCTAGCGGTGAGCGGGTGCGTAGTGCTCGAGGTGTTCCTGCTGACAGTGAGCGGGCGGTTAAGCAACCAAAAGATTTTTAGTTCAGTCTAAATATTATAGCAGATTTACGTGATTGCACTCACCCCTTGTGGATCAATCCCAGGATAATCTGCTCATAATTATTGATCA
Organism: Gammarus roeselii; assembly: GCA_016164225.1. Lineage (NCBI taxonomy): Eukaryota > Metazoa > Arthropoda > Malacostraca > Amphipoda > Gammaridae > Gammarus > Gammarus roeselii. The sequence continues at coordinate 9,531 of SDVV010031883.1, forward strand.
ACGCATCCCACTTTGCAAGGTATACCTTTGCGTCCTGCGGGATTAAAATAAATATACCTACCTCTTAGCTCCTAAAACAGCCTTTATATTTTCTGTTCTGATTTTTCATTGCTTACACACGTGTTATTCTCTTTTGTACGCTAATATAACATCAACGACAACCTTGAATCCTGGCGATCCTCTGAATGTCTCAGTATGGAGCTGAGACCAACTGAAGGGCTGAGATGCCAAGTTGCGGAATACCAACAGCTCTTCAATGTCATTCGTACGAAAACTGGAACGCAATAATGCAACTCAGCTTAACAGTCGTATATTTATTCTCCAATATTCCTACCTGCTGACCAAATTCCGAAAAGCAATCGCAGACATCTTTTTTGACCAAATATCGTATTGAAGATGGTTATAAGACCGTATTTGTCAAATAATTTCACCTGTATGTATATGCACTTATTTCGTCGACTGATGAAAAAATCTCAGATCCTCTGATATCAGCATTGCAATCTTCAATTGACGCTTTATTCAAGTCTAATGGGTTGAGGAATGTCCGAACACCCTTGTCATGTTTAGTCCCTCTCTACTGGAGCTCTCACGCGAGCCTTGGTAGGGCGCGCTCTCGTAGTAACAGAAACAATAATACAGAACACCCAATCTCATGGTTCAGTATGAGGAGCAACGAAGCTTGACACCAAGTCCAATGACTCAGTAAGAGGAGCACCAATACTTGAACCCCGTCCAATGACTCAGTAAGAGGAGCACCAATGTTTGACCCCCAGTCCAATGACTCAGTAAGAGGAGCACCAATGCTTGACACCCAGTCCAATGATTCAGTAAGAGGAGCACCAATGCTTGACACCCCATCCAATGACTTAGTAAGAGGAGCACCAATGCTTGACACCCCGTCCAATGACTTAGTAAGAGGAGCACCAATGCTTGACACCCCGTCCAATGACTCAGTAAGAGGAGCACCAATGCTTGACACCCCGTCCGATGACTCAGTAAGAGGAGCACCAATGCTTGACACCCAGTCCAATGACTCAGTAAGAGAAGCACCAATGCTTGACGCCCCGTTCAATGACTCAGTAAGAGGAGCACCAATGCTTGACACCCCGTCCCAATGACTCAGTAAGAGGAGCACCAATGCTTGACACCTAGTCCAATGACTCAGTAAGAGGGGCACCAATGCTTGACACCCCGTCCAATGACTCAGTAAGAGGAGCACCAATGCTTGACACCCCGTCCAATGACTCTGCTTGACACCCCGTCCAATGACTCAGTAAGAGGAGCACCAATGCTTGACACCCAGTCCAATGACTCAGTAAGAGGAGCAACAATGCTTGACACCCAGTCCAATGACTCAGTAAGAAGAGCACCAATGCTTGACGAACCCGTCCAATGACTCAGTAAGAGGAGCAACAATGCTTGACACCACGTCCAATGACTCAGTAAGAGGAGCACCAATGCTTGACACCCCGTCCAATGACTTAGTAAGAGGAGCACCAATGCTTGACACCCAGTCCAATGACTCAGTAAGAGGAGCAACAATGCCTGACACCCAGTCCATTGACTCAGTAAGAGGAGCTCCAATGCTTGACACCCAGTCCAATGACTCAGTAAGAGGAGCACCAATGCTTGACACCCAGTCCAATGACTCAGTAAGAGGAGCATCAATACTTGACACCCCGTCCAATGACTCAGTAAGAGGAGCACCAATACTTGACACCCCGTCCAATGACTCAGTAAGAGGAGCACCAATTTTTGACACCCGTCCAATGATACAGTAAGAGGAGCACCAATGCTTGACACCCATTCCAATGACTCAGTAAGAGGAGCACCAATGCTTGACACCCCGTCCAATGACTCAGTAAGAAGAGCACCAATGCTTGACACCCCGTCCAATGACTCAGTAAGAGGAGCACCAATGCTTGACACCCAGTCCAATGACTCAGTAAGAGGAGCACCAATGCTT
>SDVV010031884.1:0-11496 GCA_016164225.1 Gammarus roeselii
TGCACTGCTGACATCCTTGCCTTTTGGTGCCATCTCTCACTGTGTTAGTGCTTCTGGTTTCAAGTTACACGCTCTGTAGGCGCTACCCTCTCGCCATTTTCACTTGGTGGCCTGTGCTCACACACTGTTTTTCATTATTATCTCTATTGTTCAGAGATCATGCGAGATTCAAAATGTGCACCAGGATCTTATACACCACCTGTGCAATGCATCAGCACAAATATAATCACCACCCTCTGAACGGGTCACAAACTCTGGGAGCACAAAGCAGGCACTCCCTCTCACCACCACCACGCAGTAAGATACGTTGAGAACAAGCGGAGACATACGTTTCGTCATAAAGTAAACCGAAAATAAGCATTCATATCTCAGAATTTTGTTTACAAGTGCTGGAAGATGACATTTCCGAAGATGATACGAGTCGGTTCGAATAAATATTGACATGTGTGGAAAATAACAGTTATCTCAGAATGGACAAACACGAATCAAAAGAGAGGGAGATATCATTCATAAATGTATGCAGGAAAAAGGAAGTCTGCTTTGGGAAAATAATGTGGACGTGTTACATTCGTATGTAAGTAGGTTTAGGAGGGGGAGGGGGAGGGGGTAAGAGAAGCATATCTCGATAATTTATATGATCCAAGGGTAAAATCTTCGTCATGATTGTAATACAGCTGAGGTAGTGGACACCAGATTATACCTAAGAACGAAAGAGAAACTGGAACGTATGCAAAAATTCTCAATGATGAATCTCAGAATGACTTTGAATTAGAAAAGATTCGAATAGTTAAGTTCAAGAAGAAGAAGAAGTAATACATTTATTGACACACGGGAACGGAAAAGCCTTCGGAATCCACATCAAAGATATGGTGGAGTATAAGATGGATTTTGAGAGAATACTGAAATATAGTGATGAAAAGTAGTATTGGATGACGAACAATGCTGTTTGAATATCAAAACCAGGTATATGATACTGATGATGGCAGAAAGGTCTGTAAATAATGCTAATAAATACTAATAAAAACTATGTATGTTCTCAATGAAATGTTTATATTATCCTAAACTCGAAGGATAAGTAATGAATTGTGAACATCGTGACAGTCGGACGTAACATCGAATCTTCGAAAATCAGTAAAAGAGAATTGTTTCAAGGGTTGAAATGATGCCAGAAAACCTAGCTCGAGGTAAATGATCTAGATGTGATACAGAATGGTATGATATAAATCAGCGTCCGATCAGATCTTGAAACGAAGTCATCGTTAGGAATAAGAAAAATGTAGGCAAGAGAAAAATGAAAATTCACAGATTGAAGGTGTCAGAGGTTTTAGAGTTAAGCGGAGATATTGAAGTAAATTAAGAAAAAAAAGGTGTGAGACAATGTGTCCGTTTGTATGAAACTGAATACAAATTTGAAATATATGTAGCATTCAATCCATCCAAGTTTGAAAATGGAGGATTCTCTGGTAACATATATGACTCGAGAGTGACAACGAAATAAATAACATGTTTGTTAGAGTGATATTTTGAGTTGTATGGAGGGCTTCATATGTATATATCAATGACTGAATACCGTACGTAAGGTCAGGTTATGATGGGTGTGAATAATATGTTGAAGTGACGTAGAATTGTGACAAATAAAAAAATAATGAGTTACCCGTAACATTCAAACCATCTAAGAATAGCACATATGTTGAAGTATTATGTAGAGTCGATTGGAGGGCTTCATATATAGCAATGACTGAACACCATACATGAAGTTAGGTTATGTTAGGTTTTTATGGGTGTGAATTCCTGGATAGAAAAGGATAGTATAGGTTAAGATGCATAGTTCTTTTCACCTATCAAGACGTGAAGGTGGTCCACAATAAATATCTTGTAACAATAACAAGGGATTTTGTTCTAATGGAAAAACATATATCTGAGTAAAGTGCCCAAGATGTTAACCGATCCTGTATATGCAATCAAAATGTGTGTGTGTCTACATTGTATCGGTAACTATCCCTGTATACGACGTCAATATACCGTGCCCTGGTCCTGGATATATGCGTACAAAGCGTGAATGTGTGTACCTGGTATGTGACATTAGAAGAAAAATAACGATAAATAGAGCCGTGTGGGAGGGATTTGATATGTACATCGCACAAAATAATGACTAAAGATCATACATTTAAATCAAACTTGAATGAAAAGATATAAATGTTGGTTAGAATGACTAGATCTTTGAACCTAACATCGCGTAAAACTGACCCACCATAAAAATGTAACTGATTGAAGTGCATTAGTTTTCTTGGATCCTACCTGCTGAGTCTCATCCGAACATGTAAGAGAGCTATCGATAAATTCTGGAATCCAAACATCTGTAGAAGGTTTTTTGCTGGATTAAATTGGAGAAAAATGTATTCAACTTCTTATGATATGAAAAATATACAGCCCTAGTGAAGAGATTCATACATGTCAATATCATTCATAGGTATCCAACTTGATTAAAAATACATAACTATTGGATAGAATCGGTTTAGTTACCTAGGTATTAATGTATTCGTCATTGTATGGTAACCCATTTTGCATTCATCAATATTTGATCTGTGTTATCGTACATCGATATATATTTCGCTAATTATGTACCTTAGACACGGTTTATATCCTAGATCTTGTGGATTGCGTACCTTACAATGCAGATCTGTATGAAAAATTGTTAGAGTGAATTTATTCAATATATGATATAATAGACGGAGCAAAACGTCCAACACTAAAAAAAAATCATGACTCAACAGTAAAACCGTACATAAATCTTGTTAACGCTTTAACAATCGTAACACTCACTGACGTATGGGGTAAGCTTACATAAACGTTTTGAACATGAAAGTCCACAAATGAGCCATGACCTAACATTATTCGAGACTGGTCGATATTACTGGACTTGTAACAAGCGAAGTGAAAAAATATAAATATAAATGTAGGCACACAATCTGATGAAGATTGGTAAAACATCAGGGTCAAATGGATAGATTTGATAAGGATGAAGGTTAAATCAATGAAACGGGGAATAATATGCAATACTTGCTAATTTTAGGTTAGAATGAGTTATGATTATGACCATCATTACAGACCTTCAGTGGAAAATGTTGAAGTGGATCTCGTGAAAGCTCGAAAAAGTCGAATATTCTGAATGGGAACGCAGTCTCATAACAAAAGCCTGAATTAATCAAAAACTTCTAAGTGGCTAAACTGCAAATGGAATACAAACATTTATAAAAGTAAGACTTGCGGGAATAAGCATGTAGCAAAGACCTGCGATTGGATAACATAATGGATAACATTCAATTTTTGGAGAATTTTAATACTAACATTCACACAATCCGGTAGAAAAGTTCTCCAAGGTTATATGGAACCGGACCCAAATCCATGGTCGAGAGGGGAAACGCACCAAATTTTTGAATCATTTCATTCATATAAGCGTATTTTATACCCAACGTCCCATGAAAAATAGGCAAATTTATAACAAATACAGATATTCCTATGATATCAAATCAAAAATATACACCAACATCTAAAAAAAATAGCTAAATAAGATTTTCTACTCGACCCTAAGCAAGAACGATTAAGTATTATATACGGTTTATCCTACCGCATTCAGATGATGAAGCCTACTCCAATATCCGACGTGATCTGGTTCATGACTAAGATTGTATACTAACATAACAGCCATACTGAAAATAACTGACATTTAATGCTGAGTAATGTGAAAAATGTTATTTTATACTATCATACCATTCAAATCTAAAATAAATTCCTAGACCTAACTGATGCTAAACCTCTGGGAGTACAAATCCAAGCCTACTGTGTCATAAAAATGAACTCTATAATGCTTTTCTATGTCACTTCTCAGCTATCTACCACTGATATATAACAAATTTAGAGGTAACTTAGTCATGATACGATGCCACAGACGTACCTTGCATCTGTCAACCCATCGTCTCTGAACAGCCTCGAACAAAGATACATCCCGTTGAACATGGATGAACTCCAAAATGACAACCAAAGAGTATAAACCACCTCTACACTAGGACCCATCCATCCAGTAAATTATCATCTAAACGTTAAACTACACATTTGCTAGGGATCAATGACGAAAATTCCACATAGATGCAGTATGGACATACACCTCTTGAACATACAATCCTATGATTCTCGTGAAAAACAAACATTACATCAGGAACATATATAAAATAGCTAAAAAAGGTTCTCTACTCTGCTATCATTCACATACAAATTGTACGACATTATGGTATCCATCCTAATAGATCGGTCCATTTACACAAACAAGCATAAACAGAATGAGCTTTTGCCTGGGGTCTCTCTTACTCCTCCTGAATATTGAAGTATGTTCGTATAATAAATATACAATACCCTAACAGCAAGACCAAATTTGTAACGAATCGTCTGTTCTATATCTATAATAACTACGTCAAATATTGTATCAGGATGAAAGAAGACATATAAAACACATAAAATGAACAATGTGTACCTAAATTAGACCTGAAATTATGTTCTATAATGTAGATACATAATATATTCTGATATTGTATAAATAACCAACAAATTGCGTTGAAGATGGAAATTCAACAGAGAACCTACAATACTGAAAGACCTATACTGAATCTCACGCGATGAAACAAAGCAAGAAGATTAATTCTCTACCATACCCAAAACATACATTAAAAACGTGATGAATGAGAATGAACTAGCATGTAACCAAACAAATAAGAAATGTGTATAAGATACCAAGACATGCAGGCGACGTAACTGAAACCTAAAGTAAATACGGTATAGTACATACAAAATCTAATGAAATTACCCACAAAATCTGTCCATAACAGGGATTAATTAACATCTCTTTACCTAAAGTAACTACGGCTAAATCGTAACAGATGTGTCATATATACTTATAAAAATACCACAATGATGCAACAACCGACCCCCTTATGCCTGAAATAATGTGAAGCTGCAAGCCTAAAATACCCAAAATGCCTAAAACTGTACGAGTCAACTCATCGAAATTCCAAGAAACTGCGCAAATTCAACATAAATCAATCGATCATCACTAAGTATACATAACATAATATTTTAACGTACAGTAAATCCATATCGTTCAGGTATTTTCGCTATTGGAAAAATGCGTCAATGGAATACTGATATAACTGTTTCAAAACTAGGTAATGCAATATAGGGTAGATAGAATTTCGACCGTAGGGGCTGCATCATCCCACAATGCAGACCTAAACTCGCCAATAATCAGCCAAAAAAACATGCTATTCCTGTAGATAATATATAAAGATGAGATAAATAGATGGGAAACACAGAATCTTGCCTGCAATCCTACCTTCAGGCTGGTACAAACAAGACCATTCGCACACTAAGGCTGGAAATTGAGTTATAAGACATACCTACCATACTAATCCTATAAAAGAATATATAGTGATGAATGAAGAAAACATAAAAATATCCCAAGTCCCACCGCTACAAACCCAATCAAGCATCGATTGAGTCGATTATACCACAACTAGATAAGAAAACACACGTATATGTCCACAGAAAAGAAATATTTAGAAACAATAAACCAGCTATAAATATATAACGATATATACACTCACAACGTAGCAAACGTGATACGGAAACAAATTTATAAGACAAGGAACAGGTAGGAGCAAACTCAGATAATCTTCCAGGAGCGCATCCAACTTTTGCCTAGGGGATCCCTACGCCCCGCCCCCCACCAGAAATTTGGAATAACACTAATCCTACCAGAACCGAATAAATATATATAACGAGCAACAGTGAGTGACCAATTAAACTCCACTACAACCATCTAGAGAAGAAAAAACATATAAATATAATATATCAAAATACGGTACAAATTAAATGTTCATAACATTAACCTTGCCAATCAAGGCCTTAAGCCTGCTTCCATCCCGCCGTTCCCCCTTCCGTTCCCCTTCCGTTCCCCTTCCGTCCCCCTCCCCTTCCGGTCTTCCCCCCTCCCCCCCCCGTCCGTTAGCTGACTCTGGCACCAAACCAGTTCCGGTACCCTCCGCCGCCCCTCGTTTCTGCGCTTACCCCGTACGGACCGGTTGAGTCAAGGTTGCATGCATCGCGTCCCACCAAAATGACTTTAGAATGCCGTTCTTGTACCCCTTCCTACTACTAGTGCAGTACCGGCCATTAATGGCCGATCCTGGCTTCTTCCCGACTTTCCATGCTCGGTGCTTCATTGAATGTTTCTAGCATGGCCATTAAATGCATGTTGATTGGATTTCCCGTTCTATGAACTTACATTATTTTTATTTCACCGTTTGAAATACGACTACACGTTTTTTCGTATCATGGCTTTTTTCGTGATACTTTTCTTCCCGTTTATTAACCAAGTTTAAAATGTGACCCTGATTAAAAACTGCCGAATTTTTTTTTTACTCCCTTGATTGCGACATTTTTTCTTAACGGTGGACTTCGATAATGAGTGGCCGAATCAAGACCTTCTAGTGATATTTTCACATCATAACGGCTTGGTCCAAAAAGGAATAAATGAATAAACCTTATTGCTGAGAGCTATTAACATTGATTATATAAGTCTGATTAGCTTGTTTATGTGGGCTAAATAATTTATATGTGCGATACGATGACTTGAGAAGCCCCAAAATCAATGTGAATTTGAGGTCTATTGTTTCAACAACGTATTATGAACATTCCTATGATAAGGTTGAGGTATCGCGTGTCAAAGACCGCCCACTTGCAGTAGGTGACATATAGTCGCAAAACGTTCTTCATGATAAGAGTTCAGACCAATTTGTCAGTGACGTTGACAAGACTTAGTTACTGGATACATTTTGCGTACTTTTTTGCTCGGGTATTTCCACTGAGCGAATTCATTCATTTCTGGTAGAATTGGATGAAAGACTTTTTGGTATCCTTGTTAATTATCGAGAGGAACCGTTGTTCGGGCCCCTTCAATCAAAATCAAACACTTGGAGTGCAATTGTTAAAAATCGAAAGTACTGCTCTAAGGTTCAATTTTGGTTGTATTTGTGACTCATTCATGTTGACACATTAAGCGCACAAATAATGTTCACAAAACTCCTGAAACCTATCTTTGGTCATTGTTCAAACTTGTGTTATCTTGAAAGGTATTCTTCATACGATTCTCCTCTTCGCTGTGAAACCCTCCAGTCCATTACAAAAGGTAAACTCTTCATGTCATCGACGACCGATCTTGTTAAGTCTCCTGTTTTCCAACTGTAGAATACTATTTCTCCGTGCAAAAGTCAGCCATCGAACCAAATAAGGGTTTGTGATGTACACAGATGAACATTGAACGAATCGGCTTATCACTGCTCGATAAAGCTGGAAAATTCTGATTGGCATTAATTGTTTGAATAATTCAAACCTTATGAAATATGTATGTAAAGCCGTAGGATAAATTTATTCATTTACTTAGACGAAGAACAGCCTCGTGCTCCAACTTTTATGCTATATTCAAAATAGTGTTAGTACTCGTACAGCCGTCGCTCGTGAAAGGGGTTCAACTTTAAATTCTTGTGTTTAAACACTCAATTTGAGAATTCCTTTCGACTTGACTCTGCACTGATAGTGGTAGCATCAACAAGGCCAAACCTAATTGCTACATTTATTACCATGAATTGATAAAGTGATCTGATAAGAGGTCCACGAATTTTGACGTCACCTCGCAGTTGCGAATGTTGGTGGGTACACCATCGGTAATGTATCCGAATGTGAGTGGGCTACTGTTCTATAGACAGCCCCTTTCAAACGAAACTGCTAATTTTGTTTGATTAGTTTCATTGAAGGGGATGTTTCGACGAAATCAACCTGAAGCGATAACTTTTCACGCTCTGCGACCATGGTCCTTTGAAACATATTTGAGACAAATTAAATGTTTTTTGTTGTCCGAAATGTTTTATATTTCGCTAATGGCAATTTCAGTGTTTCTCTGTAGTGGCATTTTCATCCTTGTTCACTCTTTTTGGCAAAGACGAGGAAAAAGTACGTACATGATATTCTCCTTAATAATAATAATGTACTCCTTAGAAAGCGTATCTAGGGAGTATATTATGAGAAATGTAAATATTCTTTCAGATTGTTTTTTTCTTCATGGAATGGAGTTCTGAATGGCATTTATTTGTGTGATTCTACTTAACAATTATGTGCCCATAGACCAATAAATTTCTGACAGGAATTCAAAACCATTGGATATGTCATACTTGATTGCGACAAGACTTTACATCTTTCTGATCTACTTCAGCTAAGTGTGTCACATATTGAACAGACCAATTATGTATTGGAAAGATCTTGTATTATACATACTAATATCATATTGTAAGTAGCTCATATTGAACATACGAAATATATGTTGAAGGGCTTAGGAAGTAATATTTCTGTGTTTTTGATTAAACCGCCTGTTATAATGTAAATTTGAATGAGTTCGAGCATAAATGTTTTCCTATAAAGGTTCATATATGACTGCAGGTCTATACCTACATATAACCAGTCCAAACGAATGGCTTTGTAAGAGTCTCTGTATACGTTGGGACCTGCTTAGCCCCACTAAAGCAGGAATTATCTGTTGCAGCCCGCCAAACATTGGTCAGTGGCAGCTTTAAAATCTCTGTTAGCACGTTTTTCCATGGCACGTTTTTATCACTGGGATACATTTGTTCGACCATTGTAAGTTACGTAGCTAAAAGACTGATTATGGTTTTATTTAGTTGCTTGTAAACAATTTTCTGAGAATGTAACTATTTGAAAGATGTTGCGCCAGCTGGTATCTATGAATGCGAACTACTTCAATGAAGAGCAACAGCTCCACTGTAGTCAGCTCTATTGATCGATCGACTCTGAGCAGTTAACAAATAGCGAAGAAATTATCAAGTTACGAATTGATCGAAGCTCTGGTTCATTCATTATAGTGAATCGATTATCAACTTGCCAGTTGTACATTTGCGATGCCTCAATTTTGATGAGACATTTTTCAGTGACGCATGTAGCAACGAATTCATTTTGAAACGATCCATACCCAAGTCCAAACTGTAGCCTGAGAGTTAGTCGCAGTCGTGCAAAGGAAAGACTTCTATAATGCAAATAGATGAACGAAACAACGGTGAGAGGCTTTGAAAATGTGCCTTCAAACAAATGAACTCCTACTTCGGATAATTGGAAGATTAGCCTAGACTTGCCTGTAAGGGGGGAGTTTGAGCGAGAGCATCCTTAGTCTGTATTCGTTGCTGTGGTAACTGCCCACTCGGTTGGAAGGTTACTCATCCCTTCATCGCTCATTTGGACCCTCAAAATAAAAGTCGTCGTGATTTTCGCTATAAAACCTTAGTCACCATGCCGATGATTGATCAGCTTTGTGGCCTCCTCGAAGAACGCTGAGTACAGATAATCTCTATCAACCGTCAATTTACTGGCAAGTCTCTGTTAATCTTCTCATAACAGATTTAGCGTTTTCTTCACCACGCAACTTCCGATTCAGCATGGTGCACTCCCTTAACGGATCCGACTCTGCTGAACTACATTTTGCCGGTCAAATTAATGTGCCCAAACTGACTTTACCGGTTTGGCATGAATTGCTGCAAGATCTAGTAAATGTTGTCCATTTGCCCAACCATTCGACAAGAATCGTGTACTCAACCGCGGATATTAAAAATATAGATAATAGTCACCTTAAATCAATATGTATCGACTGGTGGTGGAAGAGACTTTACTATTCCACGTCAGAGACTTCTATACTGCCCAGTATTACATAGAATATAATTGCAGTGGCAATGGGCACATTCATGACAGTCCGATGATCTCTGATGCATTTTCCGATGATGCGCCGTTTAGTGCCGACTGGCATCCTATCCGCCCTATATAGGTTCCTTGGTTTTAAATTTCATCTCTCCCAACAATCAATGTATGTGGCATTATATGAAATACAATGCACTATTTCCTGCTTGTCTGGTTGTGTTGAACTTCCCTTCTGCTGATTTGCAGGGAATCGATTGGCTGCGGGTGGACAACAAAGGTCTTGATCCGCCATTTTATCCAAAAGACTTGGAAATGTTTCCAGCGGAGGAGCCGGTCTCTGAATGGCCGGCTGAAGCCGATCCCGACCAATTCGCTGAACTGCAAGCATTCTCCAATTAACCAAGGCCTCCTCGGCTGCACATGTGCCTCATGGACTGGTCTACCAGATCTGTTTAATTAACCAGGCACAGCAATTCTATTTCGAATAACTTTTTAATTCCGCAATCATTCATTAAACGAGTACACATTCACTAACCTTTTCTTTCTAATATGTTTATACTATATTGATGATGAATGCAATAACAAACTTATCACTTATCTATTCCAACGTTCGAACTACCAGAAATTAGTTGACATTTACAGTAGCGAATAAAAATCGTTTATGGTTAGTCTACAGCTGAAAACTAACTACTTTCCCCACTTCTAATGAAACTTAACGCACAGAAATAATCCATGATATTATAACTGGACGAAGCTTTTCGATTGATACTATTTAATGAATTTCTTATGATTTCAACTACCGAGCGGAAAATTATAATTTGAAGATTTTTTTTTAAACGTCAATCTTGAGCAAATTTTCTTTAGTTATGATCCTGTAATGGAAAAAAAATCTTATAACGAAAGTACAAACGATACTCGTCCAATGAGGAATTCTCTTTTGATTACACGCAGGAATTTGTGTCTTAACGCTCCCGTGCCACATAATAACTGTACAGGCTGGTCCCTAGTTTGTGCTGGGACCTTAAACCGCACGTTTGCTTGCATTATCTATATTAATCTAAATTGAAGTAAACTCGGTAAAGCCGGTCAAGAGGCCTCTAAAGTTAACTCCCTGGCCCCTGGCGCGAACCAGGGGGCCGATGGGAGTCTGAAGAAACTCCATTTGGGAGGGACCAGCATCCCCTCCAGAACACCAAAGACCAATATTCCATCTGCCAAGAACATCAGCCTCGCCAAGATGACCAGCACCACCTCGGAGGACGACGACCGGAGAGACGGCCGCATCGACGAGTTGACCAAGAAAGTCCAGGAAATATTAAACCTGCTGAACCAAGCGACCGGCCTCTCTGAACAGGAAACAGAAGTCCTCGCCGCAGAACCAAGCACAATTGACGATCGTCTAACGAGACTCGAGGGTCATGTCAAGACTATTTTCCTGCACATCCGCGAACTAATAAAAAACAAACCAACTAAAGAACCCGCAACTTATACAAGTACCTCCACCTCTACATCTGACGACAACTTCGACAACTCTTCACCTCGCCAGAATCCCAACAGAGCTCCAAGGAATGCAAGAAGGAGGCAATACACGCCATTCAATAAACACAACTTGTTCAATAATAGTCCTACCTTTCCAGAACAACTAAAAATCACGTTCGACGCCAACGACAGACCGGACATTTGTCCATACAC
>SDVV010031885.1:0-11496 GCA_016164225.1 Gammarus roeselii
TATCAAGAGAGACTGTCTAGAGGCATGGGCAATTATCTTGATTACTACCTCTTTGTGCTTGCCTGTGTATATTAACTGGTTTATTTGCCTTACCTGCTTGACGGGTGTAAATTAACTGGTTTATTTGCCTTACCTGCTTGACGGGTGTAAATTAACTGGTTTATTTGCCTTACCTGCTTGACGGGTGTAAATTAACTGGTTTATTTGCCTTACCTGCTTGACAGGTGTAAATTAACTGGTTTATTTGCCTTACCTGCTTGACGGGTGTAAATTAACTGGTTTATCTGCCTTACCTGCTTGACGGGTGTAAATTAACTGGTGTATTTGCCTTACCTGCTTGACGGGTGTAAATTAACTGGTGTATTTGCCTTACCTGTTTGACGGGTGTAAATTAACTGGTTTATTTGCCTTACCTGCTTGACGGGTGTAAATTAACTGGTGTATTTGCCTTACCTGCTTGACGGGTGTAAATTAACTGGTTTATTTGCCTTACCTGCTTGACGGGTGTAAATTAACTGGTTTATTTGCCTTACCTGCTTGACGGGTGTAAATTAACTGGTTTATTTGCCTTACCAGCTTGACTGGTGTTAATTAACTGGTTTATTTTCCTTACCAGCTTGACTGGTGGGAATTGACTGGTTTATTTTCCTCACCGGCTTGACTGGTGGGAATTGACTGGTTTATTTTCCTCACCAGCTTGACTGGTGGGAATTGACTGGTTTATGTGACTTACCTGCTTTTCTGAAGTAAATGAACTGGTTTAATTGCCCTGCCTGCTTGTCTGTAGTAAATGAAGTGGTTTATTTGTTCTCTCTGCTTGTCTAGAGTTAATTAGCTGTTTTATTTGCCTTACCTGGTTGACTGGTTTGAATTAACTGGTTTAATTGGTCCACCTGCTTGTCTGGAGTAAATTAACTGGTTTATTTGCTACACCTGCTTGACTGAAGTTAATTAGCTGGCTTATTGGCTCTTCCTGCTTAACGGATGTAAATTAGCTGGCTTATTGGCTCTACGTGCTTGAATGGTATGAATCAGCTGGTTTATTGGCCCTACATGCTTGACTGGTGTAAATTAGCTGGCTTATTGGCTTTACCTGCTTGACCAGTGTAAATTAGGTGGCTTTTTGGCTCTACCTGGTTGAGTGGTGTAAATTAGCTGGCTTATGGGTTCTATATGCTTTACTGGTGTAAATAAGCAGGTTCATAGGCTTTACCTGTTTGAGTGGTATAAATTAGCTGGATCATTGACTACATCTGCTTGAACGGCGTAAATTAGCTGGCTTATTGGCTCTACCTGCTTGACTGGTGAAAAACTATGTTAGAAGGCAACATGAAACATTTATTGTAAAATTAAATTAAAGATAACATGAAACTAATTGGTCATACATATCAACCTCTCCGGATATTTGACGGATAAACCTTGCAGGGTGCCTAGTACTAATATTGTCCTCTCCTACAGGGTTTTACTTCCCGAAAAAGGTCGGGGGAGCAAACAAAAGACAGCAGTGTGCCGCAAGACCTTGAGCCCGTACTGGAACCACACGATGCACTTCGATGATCTTAGCCTCCAGGATCTGATGGAGCGGTCCCTGGAACTAGGAGTCTGGGACCACGACAGGCTAGGACACTCACAGTTCCTGGGAGGATGCAGGCTCAACATGGGCAGAGGTACTATGGACTTAGCGACGGGGAGTTACTAGGGACAAATGGAGGCTCAACATGGTCAGAGGTACTAGTGACATGAGTTATTAGGAACAAAAAAAGGCTCAACATTTTCTGAGGTACTAGCGACTATGAAGTTACTAGTGACAAATAGAAGCTCAACATGATCAGAGGCACTAGCAATAAAGGAGTTACTAGCGACAAATGAAGGCTTAACATGGACGGAGGTACTAGTAACACTAGCGACGAGTAAATTACTAGGTACAAACGGAGGCTCAACATGGGCAAAGCACTATTGACACTAGTGACGAGTGAGTTACTAGGTACAAATGATGATTCAACATGGGTGGAGGTACTATCCACGGTTGCCCTGATCCCACTGCATTGTTCGTTTGTCTAGCCATCGGTGCCAGAAGGACATTTGACTCCAGTGCACAAGGAAGCCTCGTCTCCAATTTAATCTAGTTTGTTTTGCTAGCCTCCTGTGCCCTTGTCCACCGTTACCATAAGGTTGTTGAATTAATGTATTTTAACTAATATTTATTGATATTGTTGCTGAAACTACAGACTCATAATCGATTAAGATTATGGTGTTAGAAGGAAGAGATTGTGTGCTTAAATAAACGTTTCAAGTGTCCAAAACTTTTCGGCAAGTCTGAACTTTTTGTGGATAGCTATTGGCTTTACTGCGCTGCCCGACCCACACTCGGTCGGAACCACAATCTCTCCCGCGGGTCTCGAGTGGCCTCGATCAATCGGCACGTCTTTCAGATTATTTTTGTCGGTCCTTCTCATGCACGTACAGTCGCGCTATTTAATGCAACTTGACATAAATGTGATTGGCAGAGTTGATTTAGAAGCCTACTCCATCTACAATTTTTTGCTTTAATAAATATTATTTTTGAAGTCCACTTGAGAAAATCATAGTCTTTTATTCCGTTTCTGTCGCTACTTTGAACGTGTTTTTTACGCTCCTGTACAGTCTCGGGAGAACATTCTTCGTCGATTTAAGACTAAGAGTTAATTTGTGAATTTTCGCTCTACTTTTGAACACAATCTATATTTAGTTTGCTGAATGCATCCAGTGACTGTCGATACCCAAATAATATAAGATTTATTTTATTTTATTGTTGTTGCTCAGTTGCAGATCACCATTAATAAATTTTAAGACTAACAGAAAAATTAAATGTTATTTTTTCGCTAAACTATCCAATAAAATGCACAAAGGTTGTGTAATTTATTTATCAGCTGTTGAAGTAAAAATGCCGTAGCAAATATCCATATTAAGCTAAATTATTGTTGAAAAAACGACGTAATAAATAAACTTGTAAAGTTAAATTATTAGATGACAAAAACCTTGACAACTATCCCTATAGATTTGAATTTTTAGTTAAAATTGTCCAGTTAGCTGCTTCGTAAATAGTTGATAGTTAGCGAAAATAAGTTTTTTTTTCAGCTAATAGTTTGAGCAATAAGGGTTCTTATAATATTATTTGTGTGTGTCACAACAAAGCTACAAAATAAATACTGTGAACTAAGCCTTTACAAAGTCCTTATGGGAAACGAAAAATTCCATGGAAGATTTCTGTTTGTCTTGAATTGTTAACAAATTCATTAAAATTCGTCCATGATTAGGCTCTAACGAAGAAACAAACGATGCTGTTTCCATGTTAGGTATTGTACTTGGATGAAGCATCTCTACATGTCCTAACGATCAAATTTCCAGTAAGTTGTGATTATTGCGTCAAATTATCGTTCACGACTTTTGTTAATCTTGAGTCGTTGAAGATTTTTTGGCTTCTGCGCCTGTCGACATAATGCTTATGAGCTCAATAAAGCACAGACTTTTCACTGCTAACCGTGCCAAACTACACAGGCACCTCATTTGGTCGTCCCGCTGAGTGGATGGACGCCACTGGTATGGAGCGACTCATATGGGAGCAGATGCTGGAGCGCCTCAACTTGTGGGTGGAGAGCGCAATCATCCTCCGGCCATACATCGACCGGCCCGTCCACCCCATAGAGGCCACCAACATGGACTGAGGAGTATTCCAGTACAACCTGTTAGATGGGCTGGCTCACCACATCGAGGCCACCGACATTGATCGAGGAGGACTCCAGTTCAACCTTTGTTACGTGCCGGTTCACTCAATCGAGACATCACTATTGGTTCTTCTACAGTATCACCTCTGAGATGTGACAGCACTGAGGTTCAGTCTCCATGTTCTGGCTATAACTGGTAGTATCACCTCTGAGATGGGACAGCACTGAGGTTCAGTCTCCATGTTCTGGCTATAACTGACAGTATCACCTCTGAGATGGAACAGCACTGAGGTTCAGTCTCCATGTTCTGGTTATAACTGACAGTATCACCTCTGAGATGGGACAGCACTGAAGTTCAGTCTCCATGTTCTGGCTATAACTGACAGTATCACCTCTGAGATGGGACAGCACTGAGGTTCAGTCTCCATGTTCTGGCTATAACTGACAGTATCACCTCAGAGATGGGACACCACTGAGGTTAAGTCTTCATGTTTTGGCAATAACTGGCAGTATCACCTCTGAGATGGGGCAGCACTGAGGTTAAGTCTCCATGTTCTGGCTATACCTGGCAGTATCACCTCTGAGATGGGACAGGACTGAGGGTCAGTCTCCATGTTCTGGCTATAACTGGCAGTATCACCTTTGAGATGAGACAGCACTGAGGTCAGTCTCCATGTTCTAGCTATAACTGACAGTATCACCTCTGAGATGAGACAGCACTGAGGTCAGTCTCCATGTTCTGGCTATAACTGGCAGTATCACCTCTGAGATGGGACAGCACTGAGGTTTAGTCTCCATGTTCTGGCTATAACTGACAGTATCACCTCTGAGATGGGACAGCACTGATGTTAGTCTATATGTTCTGGCTATAACTGAAAGCCATCAGGACCTTTGACAAATTCGAATTGAGGCTCTCGTTTGTTTGATGAAGGTACCGTAAAAATGACTCCTTGATCTTACCGACTTGAGGCGTCTCCTCCTATTATCTTTCACTTCCACAAACAAAGCGATTCTAAAATTTTCTGTGAATTAAGGTCTTGGTTGATCTCTGCACTCAGGGTTTGTGTGTAGGTTTCTGTTTGCAAGAAGGGCGGGGGTGTGGTGTCATTTGCGAGTCCTCTCTCCTAGACCAAAACAACAGTCAATAGTTTCAGATATTTCCGTTTTTGGCCAAACTTTACCGTAGCTTATTTTGTGTGAAAATTTGATTTATGAGGTCATTGATTTACTTTACTCCTTATTTTTGTGAATACAATTACTCGTGGACTCAGAGATTTAAGGGATATTTGTGAACATTGATTACACCTTTTCACTTTTTAGAGCTGACTTAAGTTCGGAAGGTGTTGAGATGGATAGCCTCTGAAGAGTGAGCAATCTTTTGACCGTTAAAATGATGTAATTTGTACATGTTTCATTAAGACTAGAGCTCGTAGATGGGTATCATGAGTGGGTTTGCAAACCCATTCACCAATTACAATCTGATAAGAGTATAGTCCTTGTCTTTCTATTGTTTTGTTAGGTACAATTCTAATTGAGTAAGTCTTGCGAGAGTGGAAGCATGATCGTTTTGAGATAGTCTGTAAATACCGTAAACGCGTGAGATGTTTGGAAGCGGATTTCTGCTACTTCGGGAGCAAGTGCAAAATCACCGGCCATGGGGACAATTACATCCTATTAAATAGATTGACTAAATATTCGTAGAAACATTTACTTTCATTCATAGTGCAGTGATCAGGCATTTGACTCGTGGCAACAGTCTAATGCTCGTGAATAGTACATTCAAAACGTTACGTGGATCAATTTTTGAATCGATTGGGATGGATTTCTTAGCAATTGGAAATGGTTGTAGCATAGCAACTTGAGTGTTGTATTTATATTCAGCCTCTCCTAATGAATAAGGATCCATGTTATCATGCCATTCAGTAATCGTGATAAGAAAATTGAAACTATTTTCGTACACCGTAGACAAAATAGCAAAAAATTTATGACGAATTTTCCTGTTACATGTATTTAAATGTTAAACGTTTCAGATATTATATACAAAAGGTAGAGATCATCTAATTCTTAAGACAACTTATGGTGTGAATCCAATTAATATTATTGTTCGATTCTTTTTAGATGTATATTAAAATTTAATCTACACAATTTCTTTTGTAGGTAATTTTAGGGTGTACAGAAACATTGCCACCTGGCAATGGCGCCCTGACACAGCGAGTCTAGTACCTAACACATTGTTTGACTCCTTCCACTGCATATGTTTTGTTGCAGTTTTAAATTTCATTTGAACATATTCAAACATTTTTGACAGTTCCATTTTAAATTATTTTTGCTTTGTTTATGCTCTCAAAACTCGGTTCATAAAATAGCTCCATGTAACATGATGGTTGGAAGCTCCGTTCTGTGAATAGAGGAAACTCGGTTCCTTCTATTATACGTGAGCATTTTTGAATAATTTGAGATCAAAGTGTCCTTTGATTCTGCTTACTCATTGTCTTTTTCTGCTAAGAAAATGACCATCGTGCAACTTCATGGATCACCTAAGGATATTCCACTTCAGAGACAACGGAGCGGTCTCTGAATCATATGTTGTCTATGATGTCAAGGTACGTCTTGATGCTTTTTGTTCGGTCAGCACAATATAGACACTGCCACCAATCAGCAGGTGGTCGTTTCTGCAGGTCTCACTGTTGCCTCTGGATCACTTTGGCTCTTGTGGTGAAACGTGAGGCCATGTTAATAATGAATTATTTGATTGTTTTTTGTGGTGCGCTCGAATAGGAGACTGCAAACAAACTATTAATGACTGATATAATAACTATTACGACAGTCTGTTTAACAACTGCCTTACCGCGCAAACGAACCGAACTAATGTCGTTGTCATTGCCCCTTGTATATATGCGTATTTATACTCTCAGTCAGATGGTGCAGGATAAAGGATATGTATTAGTTACAAATGATGACGCGACTGCACTACCTGGTCTGTTTGGAGTGTGTTTACTTGAAACAACGAAGGCCCTATTCACGCATATAAATTACTTTGGCACTTTCGACTACATAGATTTTCTCACTAGGTGCAGTCACTAAATACATTTGATTAGTAACATGCCTATGCAAAAAAGTCCAGCGGCTGACATTTTTGCTATAGGAACGGTTGATACATGTTTCAAGACAAATTTTAGCATGAAAGTTTCAAGCAATCAGCCATTATACGAGAAGTATGACTTAGATGCCTCACGTACCCTTATTTTTCTTGGTACGCACGGTACTAGAGTGGATGCTATTGCGCCCTTACACTCGCTGCTACTACAGTTAATGCTATGGAGGGCCTTATTCCCAATTTGACAATTTTGTAATCGTCTCCTTTATTTCAGCGCACTAGAAAGCCTCGTCACACTAATCTGTTCCATTGAATGTTGATTGACGAGTGTCCGTCATGGAACGAAAGATTTTTTTACATTATTTCAATTGTTTACTGATGTTTCATTCCCTTGTATCATTCCTTGAATGTGTAGTTTAATGTTCGCATTATAGGATGGTCAATGAGTTTTTCTAATTAATGTAATGAATGTAAGTATGTATCTACTATACCACCTTAGATTTGTCACCGCATTAATTTATTTCACTTTAGAAATAATTTATTATGACTCAGTGACCAATAAAGTGTTGTTATTTGTTACTCTTGTTTTCTACCACCGAGTGTGTTGTAGAACATCAGAGTAACTGACTAAGTTTCAATTGCGTCGCCTATCCCTCTACATATATTTAAATGCACACGGTACAATTCCTTAGTCTGGTTTTCTAGAAATAGGATTAGGTATTTACAACACAATGTGTCTATCCATAAAACATGAAACTGACATGGTTGTGTTGAGCAACGGTAAGTCTTAATACTTGGAAATATTCTCGTTCCAGTGCGACAAATGCAAAACATCCAAGAAACAGACCTTGCCGAATTTGTCTCCAACTAAAATATTCATTGTAAATCGTATTGCCTGCTTCAAAGAGCGCAATTACTTGGCTATCCTTAAAAATGAAACACTCTGTCGTCGACATGTAGCTAGCTGACTTGATAGAAAATAGATAGATTCAAATTTATCCACATTTATTAAGGTTGTTCATCTGCCGAATTGTGTTGTTAGCAATGTATGATAGGAAGCTCGAATTCCAATCATCGGTTCGATATTTTATCTTCCAAAGTTGTAATTAGACTACTACATTGTGCTAAGTACGAACTTTTGAACGTTCCTAATGAAACCTTTTCAACTTGTTATGAGCGTTTCTAGTTACTTCGTACGCGGTTCCCTTCGACAAACATATAGAGAGAGATGGGCCGTATCCCACAAGACGAGGGCGGCCGACAGCAAGACGCTCCTCACACTATCTCATGCGCTCACACATATTCCAAATCTTACCCCTTAGTGCTGAATAGTTCGTCTAGGAGCCTGCACATTCACTTCGGATTTATAGTGCAGTCAGAAATCATTGTCAGGAGGAGCAGGGTTCGATAGCTTTCACTGATTTCCCCCGGCTGTATTTCCCCCTTCCAACTGAAGATATTATAATTTGCCCTAATATAATGCATTTTTTATTTGTTTCACGGTACATGAATCAATTATTGGAAGCGCATTTTTAAGGTTCAGTTACGTGCAATGAGAGGTGAGTCCTCAATCTTCCCGATTGTGCTTTGATTGTTCTATGTGTAAATTTATATCATCGTCCTGATGATTTAATTTCTAGTTCATACACGTTCGTGTTTTTAACGAAGATTTTATGGTAATTTTAAGCTGTACGTTTATAGTATTGTGTAATAGTTCGAGTTATTGAAATTCTACCATACCATATGCCGAGGAGGATGCTGACAGGTTAAAAGAGTCCTGCCTCAGTCCACTGTTGTTATAATGAATCTAATGTAAGTTATTGATTTGCAATTGAACGAATCTTATAACATTCATGTGACAGGAAACCCTTGATACCATATTTTATCTTTAATGAAAAATGGAATAACATGAAGCGCAAAATTTTTGTATCATGAAAATGTATACACTGAGAGAAATGAGACTGAAGAATAGGTACCTGCATCGCATGAGTGGTATTATGTCTGCATCAGTGCAGAGCAAATAGTCTGACCATTGTCAGGAACCCGTGAATACATTTCGGGTCAAGAGTAAGGTCCCGGATCAGTGTTAGTAGCTGGGCCCGACAGCTTTCACTTGTTACCCCTATTGTATTACTTTCTTACAACCTGTATTTTCTGGTTGGAGAGACTTCAGTGGATATGTTGGCTCGACTAATTGCAGATTAGTGATTTTTCCATTTTTAACACGTGTGTTGCTACTTTTAAAAAATGCGACCCAAGAGATATGTCTCCCATTACTTTCTGTTGCACTGGTACTCCAGACTCTAGTGCAATACTCTATAGTTTGGTCTGAATCAGGCTAGTATTATCAACATGATGTAGTAATAGACGCGACACTTCTCGCAGTCCAACGAGGCCTAGCGCAATAGTTACCAACGAGACCTATCGGGCTAGCAATCCCCGCCTCTCTGATTACCCACACGGCCTCAAGCTTGTTCCTATGGGAAGTCATAACGGTTGTTGACTGGTCCTGATTGATGTTGTCATTGGTCCTGGTAGCATGCGTACAAATAAACTTTATATCCTCTTTTTCGCAGATGCGAGCAACGATGTCGGATGTGTCCGAGTTTAAAAGGGAGTGTGATGCGGGGAAGTGGTGGAGCAGTTCGTACTTGTGCGATACTCATAGCCATCGGTGGTTTTAAATCTGTGACGATTACTGAACTCGTTGAAAAAATATTTAAAGCTGTTTCTGTATCGTGATGAGTTCCTGGAGAATTAAAAGTATTGTTTTAATTTTTGATGAATGAAAGCCGAAACAGGAAGAGACTGTTCAATAACAATTTTCCGTGCCACACTTACTGAATTGAAAGTCGTTATCAAAGTACTGCTTGCGAACTCTTCGAAAGGTACAATAATAGAGTTTAATTCTGTTTTTTTGAAGCAGTACGTTTTGTTGATAATCGATTTTACGCAGCTGAGTTGATGACATTCTGTGGGTAATCTCACTGAAAAGTGACCGCTCCTAATGTCATCTGCAGTGATTCATTCCTTAATACTACAATTATTTTATCCTTTTGGGGCTGACTGCAGTAACTGGGAGTAGTGTGTGTAAATCCTTAATGTGTGAAGGGTAATAACCGTTGATAAGTGGCTTTATTGAACCAATCTATTTCTCCACGACTTACTAGGAATAGTATTTGTTCACTTGAACGGTGACCTATCACTTTTATACGGCACACTTCACGCCTCATTATGACATGAAGTCCAGCTAAACGTCGCCTCGACTTCAGCGTAGTGAATGACGTTCCAGTTTCCCTCGCGCTGTCCGAGGGAGCTTACAAAAGCAGCGCCCGAGCTCTTTGGTGATGAGACCCTTAATCTGATCTAATACAGTTTCGTGAAGCTTTCTTCATCCAAATTATTGTGTGGTCTGTGACTGCGCACTACTGTGCTAAGACCGACGTGGTGTCTTCAGCTTATCTCACTTAGTAGCTAATTTTAGTTGCAGTTTGAAGACGCGATAAAATATCCACATATTCTGGCTATGGCATTACCTAAGTCCTATGTGAATAATGACGCTGATTTGTTATGATGACCGGTCTCGAGAACTGGTATTGGTTTGATCGAACAACTTTGATCTACAGCTATTTAATTACTGGCTCTCGAATGTGAATTATAGATTATTAAGTAGGGCAGTTTTCCCCAATTTAAACAAATCTTTCCTGTACTGAGAGTTTTTCTTGAAGAAACCATCTTTTGTTACTTGGCTATTTATCTTTAAAATATATGAATTATTCGATGTGTGACTATTATTATTGTCCCTGGACAGCATCCTTTGATAGATATCGGATCTTGCATCCGTTGATTATAGCTATTGGATCTTGCATCCTTTGATAGCCATCGGATCTTGCATCCTTCGATTATAGCTATTGGATCTTGCATCCTTTGATAGCTATCAGATCTTGCATCCTTTGAAAGCTATCGGATCTTGCATCCTTCGATTATAGCTATTGGATCTTGCATCCTTTGATAGCTATCAGATCTTGCATCCTTTGAAAGCTATCGGATCTTGCATCCTTTGATTATAGCTATCAGATCTTGCATCCTTTGATAGCTATCAATTTTGCATCCTGTGATTATAGCTATTGGATCTTGCATCCTTTGATAGCTATTGGATCTTGCATTCTTTGATAGCTATCCGATGATATTGACTCCACCTAAGGAGTAGACTTTGTCGAACGATCTCGGGAGAATTCGGATCGTAACGGAAAATAAATTTTTGAATTACCCTAAAATTCAATTCTAACATCCTTGATTGCATGTGAAAGATTGTAGTACTTCCAATCCAATGATGTATGAGACGTTCCTTACGTTACCAGTGTATCATCACGTCACGGCGGCGTGTCCACTGTAGCACCCGGCAGACTCACTCATGATATCACGTCGGTGCGTGTTATGTGGGAGCGACCCCGAGACTGCCTCAATTCACGTGGGTGCCATGTCGTATACATTTGCGCAACAGGGTAATCGGTTGGTTAGGTGTGCACGCGGCCTTAGCCTGCAGAACCGTAGGTTGAACTGTAGGCTAAGGCATTTGAAATTGTTCAACCTACGGTAGGGGATTTTGCGCTCCCCCGGGCTTTATACTAATGTCCGAGCACAGTTCTTCTTCATTCCATTTCTGCTGGTCGCGTGGGTCTCTTCCCCCCCCCC